>VZTN01030631.1:150305-267891 GCA_013400515.1 Erpornis zantholeuca
CGGCCGGGACCCGGAGCGGGGTCGGAGCCCACCGCCTCCTCCGCCGCTTCTCCCCATGGAGTGATGGATGGCGAGCGACGCCTCTTGCAGCCCCTGCTCTCAGGATGGCTTGTAAGCCGTCGGATGTCGGCCGTGGGTGATGACCGGGGCTCTGCGGGGTCCTGCGGATATGAAAAGCTCGGTGACCCATCGAAGCTGCGGAGGAGCCTACTTGCGTCAAAGCCATTGAAAACTCTGAGAGGTTTAAAGGAAGCTAAACACTTCAGTAGGAATTAGGGACTCAAATGTTATCAGAGTGTGTGTGGTTTAGGGGTAGTAGTGCCCCTGCAGATCTCTGGGATCAGCACTGCCATGTTTTGAACTAGCGGCTCAGGTCCACTGGCCCTGAAACGTGATCACACCAAGGTTTGTGGGGCTGCAGGGTTTTCCACCTGCTGCGGGCAGATGCGACCCTTGAAGGGCTGCTCCAAAGGCACACTTGGTCTCCAAAGGAATGACATTGCCAAGGTCACTGCCATGGGATACCTCTCGTTCCTGTAGGCAGTCCTGCAGGCTTCTGTTCTCCAGGCCTTGATTCCCTGCTGGGAAGCCAAGACACAGGATCTGGCAGCTCCAATAAACCTGGAGTCAGAGAGCTGGTGGATTTTGCCAACATGATCCAACAGTTCTTTGTAAAAATTGAGTGGCTCTGTTGGAGACCAGTATGCACCATATTTAAAATAAGTCTCCTTTTATTGGTAGGAGACAGGAAACAACAGCGTGATTAACTTATTCCTAAAGTATGTGCTTAACTCATGGAAATAAAGAAGCTTTTTTTCTCCCCCCTGCTTTGTGTGTAGTTATTTATGATGTCTACTGAGAAGCCAGGTCCCAAAACAGTGTTCCTTGTCCCCCAGGTAAAGAGCAGGAAACTGACTTCTCACCTGTTCTTCATTATGAACTCTAGAGTTCATTGCAGATTGACTTTGGCCTCTACTGTGCATAAACTTACAGCTGCCCCTTTGCAGGACCGTGAGTGGTTAAATGGTGTCTCAGAAAACGCTTTGTCTGCACCTGGAAATGCAGACCCTGGAAGGGAAAGCAGAGCACATTTAAAAGGAAATTATCCCATTCTGTGAATGTATCTGATCCAAAGAATCCTTTACATGTGACCATTTCTTGGATTAGCTCTGTTAATCCCATATGATGTCAGGATGATCTCTCCATGGCTCTCCTTTTGAGTAATGCTTGTAGGGCAGAGGCTGAAAGCTGCTTCCCCAATGCATGGTCTGTTACATGTAGAGAGCTGAGAGGGTGTTTTTGGCAGAGGATAACTCTGGATTGTGCTTCCATATAACTGCTTTTATACTCTGTTCTCTAAATTTAATCAGGTAGAATGCCTCACTGAAGAAGTTTCCTCTTCTCAAACAAAAAGGCATATGCAGATTTCCTGCATGTTATATTCCATAGAAACAAAAACAAAACCAAAGAAGATACATATAAATAAGCCTTCTTGTAGGATGCCCTGAGTCAGGTGGGGTGTGCAAAGCACCACAACCTTAAAGAGAGAAACTAATAGAAGAAATTTCGCTTTAGGATCAGAATTAACCTAAACTGGATGTAGAAAGCAACTTGAAAGATAAAGAGAAACTACCAACTGGTAATGTCAAAAGAGTTATTATTGTAAATGTGAACTGAGAGAAAAAGTTCTTTCCACAGCTCTAATAAAATTACAAATGGGGTGCAGATCTTCAAACAGCAGTCCCTGCATACTTCTTTGGGATTTTATCTTTAAGAAGTTCTGTAAAATTTCTGTATCTTTAGCTGTACAGTTAATCCCCATCATTAAAATTAATGAACAAAGTACCAACAACCATTATTTTTAAAAGAAAAGAAAAATTAATTCATGAATTTGGATTCCCAGGCCAAATGGAATTCTTCTGTGCACCATTTTTTTTTTCCTCCAGGAATCCTTTTTGAAAAAGTACAAGAAATATCTGGGGTGAAGAGCAGTGATGATGTTTCTTTGAAATACTTCTCTGCCCCTGTCCTGCCCATGCACTTGACAGTCCCTTTGTTTTTATAGCTTTCCTCACCTTTTTCTGAGGAGGGGAAATGCACCTGGTCTTGTTCAGCAGGCAACAGTGGGGAAAATAATGCTGTGACTCCCAAACTGCCTACTTAAAGGTGCACACATCTTTATGACTGTTTTTAGGGCAGGCTCCATCCCCTACAAAAGAAACCCTTCCTCAGCAGCTGTGGATAGCTTCAGAGTGTTGGAACAGAGCACAGCTAATGAATTGCCTGTTAATGCCCCATCCATGCTTATGACAGTTAGTAAAGGCACCGGTGACAAGGTAATTTTTAATAGGATGAGCAGCATGTCAGAATACTAATAAGGCACTAAAAGAAGTGATTTCCAGGGCAGTCACCTCATTGCTCAAGTGAAAGAGGGGACTATTCCCTCCGGCCCTTTCCTCAGAGCTCCCAAGGACTGTCACCTATAACGATCCAAATTCCACAGCCTCTTCTGAACTACTGCTTAATTGGGAAAGTACTTCATAGAAAAAAAGAGAGAATCCTGTAAGCCACTGAGCTTTCCAAACCTCACTGAGCTTAACTTAAGCCTTGCTTAAGGGTTTGGCTAGACTTGGAGGTTTCAGCTAGTTAAGGGTTAATTATTTGTTTTGTCTAAATTGTCCCTGCCAGTGACTGAGCCCCTCGGGGTCACAGACTCTAGAGAATAGGAAAAAACAATCCAAAGATCTTGTTTGCACCAAGATGAGTGCCAGCCTCTACTATAGACTGGCACAGGAATACTATGAAATAGTCTATGCTGCAGTTTATCTGAACGTAACTGTGGGGGAGATAAATGACTACTAAGGCTGGATAGCAAAAATGGCTGGAAGTGTGAAAAGGTTTACAGGCAAAGGAGAGGTAGACAGATACAACTATCCTTGCAAGGAGAGGATCACAGAATAATGGCAAAGGAGGGGTAGGTTAAATAGTGCTACTTACCCTTAGCTGTGTGGAAAGAAATAAAAACGTCTGTATGAGGATTTCTTAGCATTACATATTAATCTGAGAATACCACTGCCACAGGACTTTGGAGGAAGAGGAATTTTTAAAAGGATAACACGTTTACAGAAAGAAACAGAGTTAGGTTTTCCAGAGCACAAGCCGGCTGTTAGCTGACAGGGACTGGCAAAACACCTGGGTATATCTGTGGTCTTTGCATCTTCTTTTGATGCTTCCATTGAGTGCCAGTCAGAAGAGATGTTGCAGTCTGAAATGGACTTGGAGCTTCTAGGCAATTCTGCCATGGCTAAGGCAAGCACTTGCACATGTGAAAACCGGATCGAGTAAATCCTTTGACTACACAATGGTAAACCCTGAAGATACATATACTCAGTTGTTGGCATTCTGTGAGCCTTGTTGCCCTTATTTTTCACCCATTGGTGCAGTAAATGCAGGGTGCAACCATTGGCATGGTTATTGCCTTGTGTGATAGGAAAACTATCATGTCTTACCTGCTGGCAGGAAATGTATCAAGGACTACTCTGTAGAAAAATGCTGTCTGTTGTAGATCACTGGCATAATAATGAAAAAGAAACACCAACCCCTCAATTTGGAAAAGTTACTATATTTTACTGCAAATGTTTCTGAAATACATTGCGAAAAAATGTGTCTCAGTCAGATTTCTTTGGAAGAAACATTATAATCCTCACTTCTGCAAGGAACCCCACCAAAATCAATGAAACTATTCACTTTAAAAGCTTATTAATGTGAGAGCACGTTTACTTTACAGGAATCAGCAGCTGGAGTCCTCTCTTCCCAACCAAAGATTTATCTACCTCGCAAGGATTTATTGCTCTGAAGCTAAGGTTGAAATATGCATATCTGTATATCCCTGTAATTACAGTATGTGTCCTTTCAATTGCTTCATATATCTTAGAGACTCTGAGTGGCCTGATAGCTGTACGTCAGCGAGATGAGAACAGATCTTCTAAGAGCCTTTGTGCTTAAATGTAATGTTTTCCAAGCACTTGCCATCACTGATATCCCTGGTTTTAATATTAGTATCATCCTGGTCACAGGTAGGGTTGTTAAACCATAGCCAGTTATCATTTTACAAATGATAACTGCTTTTTATTATTATTTTACATTTTCCTCTAACCTCTGCCATCAGCCCCAGCTGTTTGTTCCAAACCTCTCCTGGAAGCTTTTAGCCCTGACTCGGATTAACTCTGCAAAAATTGCTGTTGCTGTTTCGTTCATCCTGGGGGAGGAAGGGATTTGGAGGAGGAGGAGGAGGAGGGGAGGCAGAAATGAGCAGTGGAGCAGGGGAGGCAGCAGCTTTGTGTCAAGCAGCTTCTGACACAACAGAAACTTTCTCCACCCAGGGTAGATTTGCTGTTAGAGGATCCTTTACCCATTCTTTCCCATGCCTCAGTTATGTTGGATGCTAAATCAACTCTTTTTCTGGCAATCCTCAAAACTGTGGGGCCAGAAACTGCTCTGGTTTAGGGGCACAGGAGGAACAACACATGAGCTATCATTGTGTTTTATTATATTCTCCCAAATCAATGATCAATTGCATTTACAGAGCAAAACTGGCAGCTGTTACCTCAAGCCTGACTCACTCCTGATTGATAGACACCAAAAAGTCTCTGTATATCAATATAAACCAGTACTCTGTCGGAAGAGATGCAGGAGTCATATGGACATACAAGTAATGTGCAGCACATGCATGTATGAACACACAACCAAACATCCTCGGGCCTCAGGGATGCTCAGGAGCCCAAGGGTCAAGAGGAGAGTATTTCCTTCTGCTCTGCCTTTCATTAACAGGATTGGGACTGCATACATGGTTGTCAGTCCAGTGACAAAATGGTAGTGTACCAAGTACACCTGCACTTAGTTTGGACTTGATGGCTGCCCCAAGGCTGTGATGTTTT
Source organism: Erpornis zantholeuca (assembly GCA_013400515.1). Lineage (NCBI taxonomy): Eukaryota > Metazoa > Chordata > Aves > Passeriformes > Timaliidae > Erpornis > Erpornis zantholeuca. The sequence goes on from VZTN01030631.1 coordinate 155,243, forward strand.
TACAATTTGCTCTGTGCCTGTGCTGCAGCCCTTCTGTCCCAGAAAGCTGGAACACTGTTTCATGTTATGATGGTGGGAAGACAAGAAACTGGTCGTCATGACTGCTCAGCCCTCACTCAGCTCAGGACCATGCCTACTTACCCTGACTTTCTAATGACACTCCCTCCAGCTGTGAGTCTCCTGTAGTGGTCCCTGAAGTCCAACACAGAGGCTCTGTGCAACACTGGGACTTCTGTGGGTAGAGAAAAGATGCCAAAAGAGTGAAGGGTACTCACTCAGTGTATCATGTGGCAGCTGCTTAAGCCCATCATCATGTGAGTATGTTTGCAACAGAGGTATTTCTCCTCTCAGGCACTTCAGCAGCAGGAAAGTGTGCTATTTCTCTTCAGAATCAGCCCTCAGGCCACTTTTGAAATTAGGTATATTATAAGACAATTAGACACATAATAAGAAAGTGATCATAGAATCACAGACTAGTTTTGGCTGGAAGGGACCTTTAAAGGTCACCCAGTCCAATTGCTCTGCAGTGAGCAGTTGTTACTTAGCTGTCCTGCTGGTTTTGCCCAGGAAGATCGATCCCTAGCAAGGACTAAGTAACTAACTTGAAGGTGGCTTCTCCAGCGAGCTTGAGACAGTGGCTTAAAAGGAGAGATGGGCAACGATCGCTTTCTTCTAAAATAAAAGATTTCATAACACAAAAATAACAAAGAAAAAGCACCTGGGGTGAGCAGTGGCACCAACGCTCACCCCAGGGGGTAGAAGTGAAAGAGCACATGGCTCTGGAAACAGTGGGTTTTATCAGGTTAGATGGGCGGGATTGCATGGAGCATTGGCCAGTGAGGAAAAAAATAAGGAAAGGTGAGGAGTCCAATAACTCACATGGTAGGGGTCTCGTGAGCTGACTAAGCCACCCACGACCTGGGGAAAATGGGAAACTCTGGCTACATGCCCATATTTGGAGCCTTAGATGTAAGAGAAACCTCTGCTTTTAGGGGCACACTGCTACGAGCAGGGACATCTTCAATGACACTGAGTTGCTCAGGGCCCCACCCAACCTGGCCTTGTATGTTTGCAAGGATGGGGCATCCACTATGTCTTTGAGCAACCTATTACAGTGTTTCACCACCCTCATTGTAAAATATTTTTTCCTTATATCTCATGTAAATGTATCCCCTTTTTGTTAAAAACCATTCTTCCTTTCATTATTGCTGCAGGCCCTGCTAAACCTGCTAAAAAAGTTTGTCCCTACACCTTTCTTGTAAGCCCTCTAAGTACTGGAAGGTGCTCCAAGGTGTCCCTGGAGCCTTTCCTTCTCCAGGCTGAGCAACTCCAACTATCTCAGCCCATCTTCATGGAGGAGGTGCTCCAGCATTCTTACCATTTTTGTGGTCCTCTTCCTGACTTGCTCCAACAATTCTATGTCCTTTTTTGGAGACCTGGATGCAATACTCCAGGTGGGGTCTCACAAGAACAGAATAGAGGAGACAAGTCCTCTCCCTTGACCTGCTGGTCACACCTCTTTTGACGCAGTCCAGGACACAATTGGGTTTCTGGGCTGTGAGTGCACACTGTTGGCTCATGTCCAGCTTCTCAGCCACCAGAACCACCAAGTCTTTCACCACAGGGCTGCTCTCGGCCCCTTCATCCCCCAGCCCGTAATGATACTGGGAATTTCCCCAGCCCAGGTGCAGGACCTTGAAAAGTAATGAGGAAAACTCTTTTATTTGAATTCTTGAAGTTAAGCAGCACTGTAAAATTCTGGGAAAAAATTTAATTATTTTAAGTGACAAATATTAAATCAACATCTTGATTTTATCTGAATGAGATTCTCAGGCAACAGGGTTACAAGTGATGATGAATGAAGTGCTGGTTGGATTTTGTTCTCTCTGGATGCCACTGGAGTTTCAAGACCATTCAGTTGGTGTGGATTGCCAGTTTTGTGGCAATATGAGTGGGACTTTCATAATCCTTGTGGGTCATCAATCCTTCGAACTCAAGATATTCTATGATTCTATAAACTATGGCATGTTTTACTTCTAAAGGTTGCGAACCAGCCAACAATGCAGAACACACCACAAGCCTTTCTCAGAAATGCCAACTGGTCATCTAGAGCAAATGCAGAGCTTTTGGGGGCCAAGTGTGGCCAAGGAGTTCCAGTTCCGTCAGCTGGACATGGCGGAGCTCTGTTTCCTTGTCTGGCACTGCTGTGGGCAGAGCTGTGGTGGGAGAAGGTTTGGTGCACCCTTTCCCACTTGGCTGGGACGCTGCACTGCGGCTCACGCTCTTGACCTTGCAGGGTGCAGGGGTGCGAGCAAAGGCGAGCCAGGAGACAAGGTCGGCTTGTCTGAGTCTGCTGGGAGTCCAGCAGCTTAGCACACAACATCTCTGTCTCCTGTCAGGCAGGGCTGAGTGTCCTTTCCATGGAAACTTGGCGGGCGGTGGGATGGCAGGGCCAGGGAAGCTGGCCAGGACTGCGCTGCTGGTGCTCGGGGATTACCAGACAGGATTTTCTGCAAACCAGGAACGCAGAAAGCTCTCGTTGTGGGCAAGTCATCGTGGCCTCTCACCCCAAGGTGAAGGGAATTAAGTCCTGGGCAGAAATAACATTTTGATTTACAGATGCAAGCCTCTTCCAAAATGGAACATGGCTGCTTGAGCAGCTCTCTCTGTCTCGGGGGGCTCAGCCTGCCTGCAAACCACAGCGAGGTCAAGAAAGGCCCTCTTTGGGTTAATGCTTCTACCCCAGCCTTGCTTCAGGAAAGTTTTCATTAGGGCTGGAACGTTGGTGACAGCTATAACTAAGGCTGCCAAAGTGTTTCCATTATGTTATATCTCCCTGTTTTCACTTTCTTGCAACTATCCAAAAGTTTCACCTAGAAGGCTGAAATTTTCCAGGCCTCCTCTCTAGCTGGAGGTGAAGGGTTTTGTGGAAAGTTGGAAAAAAATAAAAAGAGAGGGAAAAAAATTGTTCTGCTCTTTTTGAAACGCTAACATCCAGGCAGTGGTCATAATTTAAGACAACAAAATATATAAAAGCAAACAGTGCTATTGTGCACTCAGAAATGACTGACACTCTGAATTTTGGATGAATCTCCAAATAACTTTTTTAATATTAAAAGATATAACTAATTTTTAATTGCCTTTTTTCTGCATCCTTCCCTTTTAACTCATGGCATCTTTAAGCAGTGCTGCTCAGCCCCCAGCTCCCTCTTCTCTCTGTCCACAGTTCCAGGCTTGACACAGACTCTGTGACTTGAAGCTCCTTTTCAAATCCCCGAGCCAGAGCCTGGATGGTTCCTGTGACTAGCAGGGCTCTTCCCTCAGTGCACATTTGCTCTGAGGATAGAGCTGGTGAATTTGGAAAACCTCTGTTCTGCTGGACTTTGTGTTGTGGTGGGTCTTGAAGTTGCAGCGTTCTCGTGGAGCTTTAATACAGGCACCCATTCTGAGCCAAAGATGGGCTGCAGACTGTTAAACCACATGGCTACATAGCATAAAACTTTAGGTAGCAAATTTACAGTATAAAAATCAATTAATACAAATAGTGTTTTTATTTGCAGCAAACGTAGGTGCTGTGATTTCTCGGGTAAGCATGCAAAGAAATGAAATCTGAAGCTAAGATGTAGCAATTAATCATGCTTTCTAATTCAGTTTACTTCTTAAACTGGAGAGCCTCTTACCCAGATTGCTCATTTGAAATTGGTTCTGAGCTAAACAAGGGTTGCAGTTCTAGGTCCTTGCAGCTGGTGTATGGAACTATATGTTTGGCTGAAAAGGAAGCAGTACACATTTGAAAACCCCTACTTCACAGTGTTCTGCAAAAGAAGCAACCAGTCACCTCATTAACATCGCTGGTAGCCCCCCAAAGGAAACCCAGAGTACTCCATTTGTTCTAACTGAGGGCTTTTTCTTCTGATATAACAGATTGCCTTGGAGGTTTGCATACTCTCTCAGGTAGTTTTTCTCTGGAGAAGGCAGAAGACAAGTGCTGCCCATGGCTGCTGTTGATGCTTCTTTTTCCCACATGGTTTTTGGCTGTGGAGGACCCATTCTCAGTCCCTTCTGATGAGGGATGGTAGAGCCAACAAAAATACCCAAGTCAATAAAATCAAGACCGAGTCGAAATACTTCAAACTGGATAAATAAAACACAGGAGACAGCTTCATGTGTAGAAATGGAAAATCAAGATCAGGAAATTTAGAAAAAAAACATCCCCTTCCTGCCTCCCCCATCCCTGCAGTGGACTGCAAGTTTGCTGTTTTCAGATGAGGGCTTTCTCCCAAATCAACTGGGCTGGCTGACTCTGTTAAATGCCCAGGAGGAGATTTTTAAAAGATCCCTTTCATCACAGTACTCAAAACTCTATCATCTGGCTTTTATGTTCCTGCCACTGCACAAGATGCCCCTTCATTTGTGAGTGTGTGAAGGTTGAGATCTCATGAAGCTTGCTGAGAAGAAGCATTACAGACAAGGGCTCATCTTAAATTTTATGCCCTCATCCCAGAGTGGATGAACTCCATTTGCTGAAGGAGTTACTTTATTTTGATTAGGTAGGATTCATTGCCTTAAACTGGGTGGAACTAGAGGCCAAAGACCTTTTCTTCAGAAGCTCAGAAGAGCACAGTCCTTCCAAAAGACATGTGATGTGGTGGCAGGTCTTTTATTTGGCAGGTTGGTGGCTACATGGCTTGTTGAGGTGTGGAATATGCCATCATAAATTTACAGCCCCAGTGAGGGGTGTTATGATTTCTCTGTTTTGCATGCTAACCACTGAGGTGGTTAGAACCTGCAACTCCCAGGAAAAAGCTTAAAAAAAACCTGCCAGATGACATAAGGCAGAAGGATGTTTATTTTGTTTACCTTCAAAGTATAAGTAAGGTGGAGATTCTTATTCTGTTGCAGGCTTAGAAACCATTGTCCATGTTAAAAATTAAGTTTTTAAGGTCTCCAGGACACTTCCCTGGTGAAAGACATGGTCCTTAGGGACATTTTGGTGCAGGTGACATTAAAAAGCAGTGCTGAGGATCACAATTTGGGGCATTTGTCCTTGAAGTAAAAGTAGCTGCTCGTGGCAATGGAGACACCAGTCACAGTAACAGTGAGGCTGGCTGCCTTACAGAGAAAGGGTTTTGTCTCAGTGCAGGGTCTTCATGGGTAAAACTTGAAGGATCTCAGCATCCCTGAGCCTCTACCCTCTGGCTGAGCTGTGCAAACTGGTCAAAGGGCTAGCAGGTAGAAGGTCAAAAGGAGATAGACAGGGAAATACTCAGGAAGATAAGCTGGTAAGAATTTCCCTGGCATGGGTCCAGTGGAAGCTCTTTCAGTGCAACATATGGAGGGAGACACCAGTTTGGGAAAGCTGGACACCTCATCAATCAGGGTGCTTGGGAGAGACTTCAAATAGAAACCATCTCCTATCTGTGGGATGTGCAGTTTGCTGTACATGGTGATCACTGCTCAGGGTTGGGGTACAGATAGGCATTAATGTGTGTGTGTATGTGTGTCTATGTTGGAGTCCAGGGAAGCCTGGAAGCTTCTCCTGCTCCTCTGGTGGTTTCTTTATATCCCCAGAGATCCTCAAAAGTGGCCTAGCCAGCGACCTAGGCTTTTGGAGAAGCTCCCTTCACTTTTGGGAGAACCTGAATGCACCAGAGAGGTGAAGAGATTTTTCTTTAGTGTACCACAGAGAGTTTGGTTGTAGTTTTAGGATCTTGCTCTATGTATTACATAGAGCCAAAGATGGAGATTTTTTCGGTGACGCTCTCTTCTTCTTTCTTCTTTCTTCTTTCTTCTTTCTTCTTTCTTCTTTCTTCTTTCTTCTTTCTTCTTTCTTCTTTCTTCTTTCTTCTTTCTTCTTTCTTCTTTCTTCTTTCTTCTTTCTTCTTTCTTCTTTCTTCTTTCTTCTTTCTTCTTTCTTCTTTCTTCTTTCTTCTTTCTTCTTTCTTCTTTCTTCTTTCTTCTTTCTTCTTTCTTCTTTCTTCTTTCTTCTTTCTTCTTTCTTCTTTCTTCTTTCTTCTTTCTTCTTCTCTTCCCTTCCTTTCTTCTCTGACACCAGTTCCTGTGGTGTGTTGGTTGGTGGAAAAAAGTTAGTATAGAAAAGACATATCAATAAGATGAGGATTTACTGGTGTTGGAACCAAAACAAAGTACGTAGAGTTTTCTTAATGGTCAATATTAGATATAAAAGGTAGCTGTTGTGAGTAGCCATTGCCCTTTTCTGCACTTGTGTTCCTGGAGGTCACAGTGCTGACTGTGCCTCCAAGCCTTTGGTAAGAGAAAAATAAACAACCTTGAAAAAGCAGAAAAGAAGCCTCATTTCATCTTTTCAGGACATGGGACGTTGAAGAAGCAAGAAAACTAACCCAGGGACTGTCGGGAAAACAAATAAACACTGACATGTCTATAGAAGACAATTCATCCTACTTCACTGTGCCTAATTTTGAGCCTGTGGCAGCTAAAACTTCAGGTGGATGTCGGCACCTGAGAAATACGATATAAAATTACTCATTCAGAGAAGAATTGTTATTAAGTGCCCTGTGTAGGTAGGTGCACTGAGGTAAAGCTGAGGTAACTTGACAGAGCTAACTTAACATTGAGCATCTTTGGCAATAGGAAGAGAAAAACTGAGAGCTGGAGTGGAGGTCACTGGCCTGCTCTGAGGCCACTTACAGCCTTCATATTGTACAGCTGCAATAGAAAATAAGTTCCCAGCTTTCCAGACCTGTTCTCTGGAACTTGAATTTCATGGCTGTCAGCATTTCCTAGTTCAAGGCAGAAAACTCCTAGCTGACATTCAATTTCCTAGACAGTGATCTTGAAGGAGGGATCCACCTGGAAGCAGATTTTCTGGAGGAAAATACAAAGTTATAAGACAAGAACCAAACTGTTCTAAGTGAGAAGAGCAAGGGACGAGGAAGAGATGATTAATACAAGGTTAGCTGCTAAGGGAAGGAATGATATAGGGGTGCAAGCAAAAGTGGGAAAATATGTGCAGAATATGTAGAAAGTAGAGCGCAGCCAAAAAATACAGAATTCCACCCAAAAGGAAGCTGTACATAGCTCTAAGATAAAGCAGAAGATGTGTTAACAGAAATGAAAGTGAAGAAGAAAACACCAGATATCACCAGCCGGCATCATCTTGACTGAGAAATTCACAGGCGAGTTTTTTGGTGCCAAGAAAACACGGCGCCAGGGATTTAAAAGGCACTTTGGTACCAGGATCTCACTCTCTGGTCTTGACCCCTTCTTGACCTCTGACAGGCACTGCTTGCTCCAGCAAGGATACCATGGAGTGCACAACATATTTTGTATTCTCCTGGGTCACACATGCTTCTCCTTCAAAACAACTGTCTTTCAGCTTTTTCCCTGTGAGGGAGAAACTTCCCTGGAACCAAAGCACAATATTTCCTGTCTGCTGCCTGTACTCTACTGCACCAGCCTCCTTCATGGCTTCTTAGCATGCTCCAAAAAGTGGCTGCCCAGCAGCATTGGAAAGAAAGGGGGGTTTGATTCCAAACACAACACTAATGGGGAAAGAGAGGAGAATAGGGAAACACCCCCATCAGCACCAATGGCAAGGGCCTCTGCCTGCACCCACCCAAGCACTGAGGCTGAGCTCTGTGCTCCACAGGCCAGCCAACATCCACCAACCCTGAGTGGGGCCATGGTCACTGCTGTGGGGTTGGCATGTGTCTGCTTCTATGTGTGCACCCGGTCCTAGGCAGAATTAAGAGTGCAGGGCAAAATCCCACTCTTCCCAACAGCCCAGTAAGTCTGAAGTTGCTGCTGAAGGTCATGGAGGCACGTAGACACTTTCTTATGAAATAAGTGGACAGCAGAAGTGAGGCTGCCATGTCCCTGCAAACCTAATTTGGCACTGGAGGGAGGAGTTTTGCCTAAAGCAGCTGACTTTTGTATGACTGACTCTGGAAATGTAGATAAAGAACATTTCATACTGGAAAAAAGCCCTGCTGTCAAGTTAGCTATTGGCACTTTCCATCTTCCATTTCCAAGCAACTGGATGGATTCTGAATTTGGCTGTGTCTGGGATGGGGAAAGCAGTACAAAAGGGACTGGTAATCAAGGAGTGCCTCCAGCTCTCTAACCATAATAAAACACATTTTTGTACTCTTCTTTGGACACTGATATAAAAAATCCTACTCTCTAGTAAGAGAGTTGAAATCTGGAATGATGATTGCATCAGTGGAAGGAAGCCAGACTTGCAATGCTGTAAGCGAGCAAAAGATCTGGATGACAATCAAGATGCAGCATTATAATGAAACTTTTCAGGTTGTTTTCTTTTTAAATTTGTCTTGTGACAGGAACCAGTTCTGATTTCACTTACATCAGGCTATGTCTGACTTTAGGATGCCTCTCATGCAGCAGCAGCATGGCTGAGATCAAAACTCAGCACCCATGGTTTCTATTCCCCGCCTAAATATAAATTTCAAGGTGGCAATAAGTACCAAAACAAAAAAGATATGTAATTTTAGTGACAGAGAAGCAAATTGATGCAGAATGTGTGTGACATTTTTTCAATTTTCCTCTTGTTTTTCCTGATGGTGTTTTGTGCTAAACATTACATTTGCAGATGCAAAATTTAAAGAACACTTTATCTTCAGCACTGAGAAACATAACATGTAATTTGTGGCTTCAGCCAAGAGTGATGGCCTTATTAGTAATGGGAATTTACTGATTAACTGCTGTTAGCAAAACATCATCTTCAAACCTGTTAGTCTGAAACTGGCAGCCGCTCTGTCGGCAGGAGCCTTTTTATTTCGTCTTAGGGGAGTTCTGTAGAAATATTTCTCATTTAAACAGCTTTAGCCTTGGCCTTTCAGTAATTTTTATGGTCTCCACTAATAGGTTAACAATTGGTTAAGAGCAACTATCAGCTTAATGTCAAGTCATTCACAGGGAAAAGTTCAAGGAGAGAAGTAACACTATTTCAAAAGAGGGCTTATTTTTGAACAAAGAGCTCCCATCAGTTTAAAAAGCCAGAGGGATAAAAATGAATGCAACAGGGAAGTGGAAAAACCAGCACTGGGGAGGAAAAGCCAGGGATCTGAGTGGGACTAGGAGAGGGATGCCGGGGTTACTGGATGGGGGGTGGAAGTGCACCAGAGTGTCCTGTGGCTGGCACTGAGTGCTCCTCAGTGGCTGGCAGGGTGTCAGGGGGAGTGCGTGTTTGTGGGCTGGCAAGGCTTCAACCCCTGCTGCAGCCACTACTGAAATGCTAGTGGGGGAGCCTAAGCAGCTGCAGTCGCTGCTGCTTTCAGTTCTTCACAGGTGCTCCAGGTCCTTGTAGTGATTCCCAGGTTCAGAGAACCCTAGAACCAGCATTGTGTCTTCTCACAGGCCATCACAATCTCTTCTCACTTTGTCCATAGCTCCTTCACCAACTTGTCTCATTTTTTTGTTTGTTTGTTTCAGCATATTCCCGTTTTGCATACAATTCCTGTCTCTCCTATTTTCTCCCAGTCTCAAGCAATATCACCAGTTCCCAATCTCTCGTTTATCTGCAGCCTTTTATCCATTCTCCTACCACCCTGTCCCTCAGACCCAGCTCTGCAACCCTGCTCAGGATACGTCTTTCTCCTTCATGCTCTGTAGGCACTGACAGGGTACTGAGCAAGTTGCAAAGGACATGTATGCTCTTGCTCTTTGCTTCTGTGCCAGATGTCAGAGTGGCCTACACACAGCTGGGAAGGGAAGTCCTGCTCGGCCATCAGTGGCATGGGTGCAATCAAGAAGGCGTTGGCAGATAGGTGCGTTCATAGAATGAGTCTTAATGCTTTTGAACAGGGTTTGTTTCTTTTCTCCCAGAGCTCTCACACAGACAGATCTTGGAATTATTTATGGTGCTGCAAAAGTGCACGACATTGCCTCCAGAGTAAATCTCTGCTGAAGTGGAGCTCTCTGATCCTTCTCCTGGATGTGCGGAGTGAGGCAAGGGCATGGGAAGCAACTCCCATCTCCCGACAGTTTTTTCCAGCCTAATAACTCTTTTTTTCTGGACATAATTTTAATTTTGAGGGGTTTTCCTCAAAATACCAGCATATGAAAATCCTTCCCAGATGTGTTGAGTGTAAATTACTACGGCAAAGGTGGGCAGGCTTTCCTTCCAGAGATCTGAAAAACCTGGAACCACCCTGGCATATTACACTCCCGCTTTGCCTGGTAATACCAGACAAACTGTCTGTGCAGAGGGCTGTGTGAAACATCATCATCTTCCATATCCTAGCTCTTGGACAACAGATTCCTGACAGATGTGCAAGAGGCAGACAGCTGCATGAGCAAGTGACTCATATGGTCTTGTATGGGGCGAGTTCTTATATGGGGAAGGACAGCCAGGCCCCTCTTGCCATCACACCAGGTAATAAGGGGAAGAAAAACAAAATAATTATTTACATAATAGTTATAGAAGGCATCCAGATCTTTTGTTTGCTTTGCACTACCGGTTTTGTCAAAGGGTGTTTCACTCTCTCCGTGTATGTGTGTGTATATGTTTCTATAAACACCTCTCCATATGTGTATACACACACATATATACACGTATATATTCATCCACTGCCCAAAATCTAAATCATGGTCTGTTGGCCGTGCTAGGCAGGAATGCTGATGTCTTATTTCCTTGTGGAGCTGGGATGTGAGGCCCAGCTGGGATCTTTAGACAGAATAATAAATGAAAGTGCCTCATGGCCCATGTTATTCAGTGATCTTCAAGATCAGTGCTGGCTTCCTGAAGTCCAGTCTGCTCTATACACTTCTTATAATCAAAGGACAGAGCTTTCTCCCTCCCCCCACTATTTATTACAGACAGTGTCTGAGCTTCAAACTGAGGCGACAGAGGCCTTTGCAGACACATAAACCAGCAGTGAAGTTAAATTGCTTCACCTCAGAAACCACGCTCTAAATGACTTCAGACAGTTTCTAAATATATTCAGTCTGAAAACTTTCTTCTGGCTTTAAAGCCTGCAGATAAAAGAACTGTCTGGTGAAAAAAAGGCAAATTTCTCCTCATCAGAAGAGCCAAAATGATGCACTTCATTGTTTAAGGGCACAAGGGAAATACATGGCTTAAGTCAGGCTTGTTGTGTGAACTGGGACCTAATTCTATGACCCACTTGGAAAATGAGCATCCATACCAGGCAGAGGAACCTCTGGCCATCAGCAGGAGTTGGCCCAGGGCCTCCTGTCAACTCTGCCAAGGCCTTTGGCCTCTCAGTACTGGGATATGTACTTTCCTGCTCTTTCTCCTGTCCCTGGAATAGAAGCACCGTGACAAACCACAGCTGGGTAGGAGCAGCAGCTGGCTTGCTGTATGTCTCTCTTTTTTGGTCTTAGAATGCAAAGGCATAGCATAAAAAGAATCATCTTTAAAGCATTTTTTTTAAAGTCTACCTTAAATTCAGGATTCATAAAGAGAGTCCAGAATCAATGAAATCAAGGGGTATCCTGGTTCATCTACTTTTTATGTGACAGTAGTTTTTGCACCTGACTTCTGTGTGATTACAGGGAGCAATAAGAAGATAGGACCCAAAGAGTATTATCCAGCTTCTGCACTTGCTTTCACTGATGTGGATGCCAAATTGACTTCAAGGGAAACTTCATCATGCTGTAGAGTTGATAGCATCATGGAGGAAAGTGTAATTAAAGGGCAAAAAAGAGGGGAATCATCCAATGAAATGTATTTCTCTGATAGCTAGAGCTGACTCTACATAACAGGGAAAGCATTTCTTATTTTCTAGGGGAAGTTTTTTAATGGTATTTGAGCAGAGATTTTTGGCTCTTTTTCAGGCTTTTTATTAAGATATTGCAAGAGTATTCCACTAGCTGCCAGTGTATAAATGGGGCAGATCAACCTTGAAATATTTTGATGTTGGGACAACTTTTACTCTTGTTTTGTCCCCAGTGTAAATCCAGAATAACAGTAATGACTTCAGCTGAGCCACCTCAGATTTACATCAACACAAATGAGAGCAGGGCCAGCCCATGCAGAGGCAGCCTGAGGGATTAGGCGTCTGCCTGTGTGTTGTACCCTTGCCTCAAATTGACACCCCAGCCTTAATTCAGCGGAGAACCAAAGAAACTGCTTGCCCTGCAAATGAGCATTGATGCTAATGTATCGCAGTGGGGATTTATCAAGAGGCTGACACCTCGGTATCCATCTCTTATTTGCATAGCAGAGAAAGGTGAATAAATACATGAGAGTAGTTCTGCACTGGTCAGGATAGGAGGTAATTCTGGCATTAGGAGAGCTGCAGGCTCAGCCTCAGGGAGTGTGGTAGGTAAAAGTGCTTTGTATGTTGAACACAATGAACATTGCCAATGCATAAAGACTGAGCCCAGATCCTTATTTAAAAAATAAGGTTTATTAGAGAAAGCATACATAGAACCAAGTAAATCCAATTCTTTATTAAAAAATACAGAAATAAGTTTGCAATAGTAAAAGAAAGTACTGGCTTTTTCTATGAAACATAAATCTGAAGATTTAGGAACTTTTTATTTTATCACTGGTCCCCTTCCATACTACATTCTTAAACAAACTCCATCAAATTGTGAAACCCAAGCAAAAGTCTGTTGTACAAAATTAAGAACATTTAGACCAGTATTACTCAGCATATTTAAGATGCAAACAGTATCATATAACACACGGAACAGGCAATATACAGCTATACATTAAAACATGCCTCTAAATAGTGACAGAGAATCCACTGGAAGGAAGAAGTTGCAGTTAATAAAGAACAATGTCAGAAGAAACAGAAAAAGAATCACAGTTTGACACTATATTTGGTAAATGGTTGCACGTGTATTGAAACATTGTACATATGAAGAATGAATATATTGGACCCACCCCTACATAACATGCTAAATTGAGTTATTATTTGGCTCAGATGCTTGAATATGTATGTGGTGTACATATGGTGGGCAGGTGTATATCTGTGTACATACATCAGACCAGTGTGCACATACACCTAGAAAGGCACACACCTCCACAGCTGAAGACAAATCACTTCAATAAAATCCTTTGAGGCAGGGTGAGAGCAATACTAATACACTGTTTGTCATAATTGAGCCACTCCTGGGACTCTGGGCATTTTATTCACATGTTATCCCCACTCATAAGTTCCACATTTGTTTTACCTCAGCTCTCCTTTGTTTGCATATTGGCAAAGTGAATACAAAACTATCCAATGTAATGCGATATTCACTGTTAGAGATGATTTACTGAGGGAGGATTCAATAGCTGAGAAACAGCAAAATATGAAAGGGTTTGCATTGTTTTTCCAGTAAGTGCAGCTAAGGGGCAGATATCTTTTTCCTGACTATTGTTAGCATCGTATGGTAATCCTGGCATAATTAATAATATATCCTGTATGTCATCTTTAGTAAGACTTTTTGGTCAAAAATGGAGAAGGCTTCTATTAAGAAGAATTGTAGGCATCTAAATCTGTGAAGGCATCTAAGCAACCCAAACAGTTTATTACCTCCTGAAAATAAGAGAAAAATAATGTTAAAATATGGTGCTAAGTAAAATGAGCAGACAGCAGAATGAACATTAGGCTTTCCAGCATCAGATATCACCTATACCCAGCATGTTGAGCATTCAGCTTGAGACAAAGCTCAAGACTTATGGCAGTGACACAAATGTTCAGGCTTGGCATGGACTGGCACAGAACTGCATTGCTGCGTGGGGGCCTTGAAACTGCTCACAGGCTAGGATGCTTTCTTGTTCCTCTCTCATTGAAAGAAAGCAAAGCAAAACAGCACAAAGGCAAAGATGTGTAAAAGCTGAATACAGAAACCCTGACTCTTCTCTTGTCACCGAGCGTGGCATGGGTAGCCTCACACTGATGCTGGTGGGGATGATCTAGATTTATACCAGCATCAGGAAAGAAGCAGCAAGGAAGATTTATACAGCAGGACATGCTCAAATACCCTGTAAAGCTGTGTGGTGCTGTGGATTTGGGATAGGGGTGGGAGAGCACTGGGAGGAGTTGATGTGGCCTTTTCTTTCCAAGGGGGCACTCAGGCAGCATCACTCCTGTCACAGCCCATGGGGCTGCTGCTAGCAATGCTGTACTGCCAGAATAAATAAATAAATAAGTAAATAAGTAAATAAATAAATAAATAAATAAATAAACCCTGCTGCTTTTTCCCAGCAGGAATAGAGTTGGAGCCTGGTGACACCGGCGTGGTATTTCCCAGTAAAACCACATAGGACAATGAAAGAAGGACTGAGCCAAGGACTTTAAAAAGACCTCAGCCTTATATATACCTCACATGGAGTCATAGAATAATAGAACAGAATCATAAAATAGTTTGATTGAGTGCTCAGCATCATTCAAGCCCATAATCTTATCATGACAGCACATTTTTATTAAATAGGAAATCTAATTATTTAGATTCTATTTTTAATATAAAGGCTGGCAGGAAAAGGAAGCCTGGTGAGCTACTCTATGTGAACTGATTTCTCTGTTTTGAGAGCAGTCACTGAGGAGAAGCCTGTGCCATGTGCTGGACAAGCTCCTGTTGTCTCCTATGGGATTTGGATGAGAGCAGTCACAAATGTGTTTTTCTAATGATGTGAGATGTGGAGATGTTGTGTCTATCAACAGTAAGTGGTATAGGCTGCAATCAATTTGGGAGTGTCGGAACCCGAGACTGTGAGTTTAAACTCTTGATTGTAACCAAATTGCCTGTCCAGTCAGGTTTTACTCTCTCTAGCAGACGTTGTATATGCTCGAAAAAATTAAAATAACTATATCATCCCTTGATCTCTGATCCCTGTTACAAAATATCTACTCCTAAGGTTGCACAGTACCAGGAAAGAGTTGTCATTCACCTTTCAAGGTCAGTAGATATATAAAATATTCCAACATTACGAAATATCTGCAAGATGTGATGAAAGCTGCCCTACCCATCTAGCTGCTGCAGAATCGGAGGCTTATCTAGCAAATTACAGAACATTAAAACTCAAAGCTAACACACTTTGAGCCCAATTAGCAATACAAAAACTGATAGCTATACATACATCCAAAAGTCCTGTCCATGCTTCACTAGCCCTGGAAGCTAATGCTGAGGAGTTGGAAGAGAAGTCAGAGCAGCATTTAAAGAAAAAAATTAAAAAGTGTGAGCAGGAGTGGCTCTATTTTGTGGCCTGATTTAAGGCTGCCACTTTCCAGCTGGATAGAAACTGTTCTGCTCTCATCCTTCGCACTGTTTGGAAACAGACACCCAGAGCCAAGGTCTGATCTCATTCCTACTGGTAGAAGTATGCAGTAGCCCCACAGAAGCTACAGTCATTATTCTAAACTCACACTTGTGCACTAATGTATGAATCTGCCCTGCATTATTGCACGTATTTCAGTATGCAGGATGATGCTGTAAATACTGAAATGCCAGTTGCCACACAGATTTTTTTTTCCCCATTCTCAATATAGGCTTATAAGCATGGCCTTCCCTCACTGCTGGTTTTGTCTATCCCACCACCACCTTCCAGCTGGCCAATGTCACTTCTCTTCTTCCTCCTACTGGATGGCTCTTTCCTACCTTCTGTTGCCCTTATCATTGGCAAGGGGCACCTCTTCTTTCCAACCAACTTTCTGATGCTGGCTGAAAGCAAGCTGGACCTTCTCCAAGCCTGGAGAAGCAATGCTGGTGGCTCTGCACACATCAGCGCTCACACCTGCCTAATGGTGTGCCATTCACAGGTCCAAGCCTGGTCCATGTGGCCATCAGCAACAGGGTGGGAGCCAAGGATTCATCCCAGTGAACAGTGTAACTGGAGCTCTTCAGAACAAGGAGAATTTAAACAGCTTGAATATCAGTAGGCAGCACAGGAAAAGATGGAAGCTAGAAGTGGAAACTGCACTTACCCTGCATAAAAGTGCTGAGCCTTTAATGAGATATTTATTGCAAATAGTCATCAGTCAACTAGTTAAAAACCATCCTCAAGAAGTGCCTTTCATGCTGGTGAATGAAAGCAGTGGAAGAGGTTTTGTGCAAGATATAGTGTGTCTCAAAAGATGTACAGACAACCTAATTCAAAGATGTCAGGGCATGGTAGCCTTTGTCACAGCAGAACTGGTACAAGATTATCCTGTGAAGGGCACTTGATTGAAAGGACAGAAATGGTTGCAGAAAACTAAAGAAAGAGAAAGGGGAAATGGAAGAACAGGGAAGAGCCAAAAGGTAGAGAAGGAATGGTGGCAGAGATGAAGGAGACACGTTCAGGGTTACTGGAAGAGGGAAAGGAAGGAAAAGAAGCAGTGCTGCAAGAATGGAACTAGGGAGAAAAAACGTAATTAACTACAGTGGGAGGATAGGAATGGAAAGGTGTGGGAAGCTCCAGGGGAAAAGACTAGATAACAGAGGAAGACTGAGGTAGAGAAGAATGAGCACAGGGTGAAGGACTAACTGACCTTTAAAGGCCCATTTGGGCGCTATTTTTCAGGTGCGTAAGGAAGATGTAGGTAAGGGCTGTGTGAAGACACAGATGTGGACAGCACTGTGAGAAAAGCCAGAATACAGTGAGAGCAGAGGGTCTCGTGTGTAAGGCACTAGATTCAACAAGGAGGCTTGGGTTCAGACCCCTGGCTTCACCAAAAGCCAGGCTTAACAGTGTTGGGAAGGAGGCGATGCTGTTCACCTTCATGGAAATTTTGCTTCATTTTTCTGACTGCTCTGTTATTTTCCACTCACATCACTGTGGGAAATTAATGCCATTGACTTCTATTTGTTTTCAGCATTTATCTGCAATAGGAAAAGAAAACTGTCTCTGGGAAACCTTTCTCCTTAGGTTGTCCCTTTTGCCTTAAGAAGTTGTCAACTCTCCAAGGCAGGTTGTGCATCTCACAATATCCTCACACAGCAATGGAAACAATCCCTTCATGTCGTTGTGACACAAATACTGACAGTGAGTTTTGATAACAGCAGCCAAATAAGCTTGCATTCAAACTTCAGTATTGTCAGCGGACAGGTCTATCAAATGAGATACTGATTTTGTTTACACTGGTAAAAATGTGTAGTAACTCTACTAAATTTACAAAGTCATTAATTCTACCATATTTAAGACTTCCATTTACAGGGTCAATGGAAGACCGGAATTTGGTTGGCTTCTTTTATGTATATAAACTGGTTGAGCAAAAGATTTTTTACTACTAGGTTTCTGAGAGGCATAAAATGAAAAGTTGACCTGCTATGCAGCTGTGGCTATAGCTGCTTTCTGAAGTTTTTGTGCCACAAGATTAAAAAAGAAAAAAAAAAGAAAAAAGAGATGTTTTTCTTTAAGTACTGCGTCTTACTAAGCAGATCAGAAGCTTTCTGGATGCTACAGCATATTAGAAAAGCCATGAAGAAGATGGATAGTTTTTAGAGACAGTCATTTGGTTTGAGTGGAACCTGGACACGCAGATCAATTCACCACACTGCCACTACAGCAAATGCTCAGGGCCATAAAACACACTGCAGATCAGGAAACCATCAAACTGAGGGATAAAATTAATCACTAGTCTTTCACTGGCTTGCAGTCATTGCAATTCAGAAGTTCTCTTTCTCTCCTTCCATGTTTTAGCTGAGAGACAGTGAAACCTGCAAAACTGCTCCACTCTGAAATGTCCTCATTACTGTACCACTTGGACTTCAGGTTTTTTCAATTCTCCACCCTTTTAGAGATGTTTGACAAAATGAAGTTGGTTGCTCATATTTCATGTTCACAAAGGGCAGCATGATCCCAGTTTTATACAGCATTAAGAGAAGACTCCAGATAATAAAGACATACTCTGCTATGCAGTGCAAGTTCACTACAGACCTGGACACAGGGCACAAACTCCATGGGAACCCCAGTGAAGCCTGGGGCTTTCCCGTTTTTAAAGTCCATCCTTCCTAGTTGCTCTGTCCTGCTATTATTTCACTCACTTCACGGCCTATCTGTGCAACCAGTCAAGCCTCTCTGAGCAACATACAGACACTCACTCATTCTCCCCAAATGCTGGTTTTTGGCAGCTGCCCATAGACCCAGAGGAGCAAGACTCTGTAGTCAGAGATGGAGTCTCTTCTGAAGTCCTGTGAGCTATTCCTGTCCGATTATGACACTACCAAGAGACTCGACCATTTGAAGTATGATGAAGTGTGGTGGATACTGAAGGAGCCAAAAATTGTGGGTCACTGACACTCATTTTGAAAAGTTTTATTTTTAAATTCCACCTCACTCCTTGCCTCAGGAACTTGTGGAAATCTCCCAGCAGAGTCATGTTCAAATCAGTGCAAGTTTCTGCCTAGTGGCACGGCTGAAATCCTCAGGGCGTGGGCTTTGTTTTGCTCCAAATTGGAAAACCCAAACCAGCTTCCATGAAACTCATAGCTAAAATGCAAAACTAACAAGAGAAGGTGTTGGGATCAGGTAGAGGTGCAGCTGGAAGAACTCTCTTCCAGTAAGCTAGCAGCTCTCCTGGGAGCAGGGGAGAGGGGCTGGCCAGCAGCGGCTGTCTCCGCTCTTTGTAAGAGAGGATGGAATAGCTTGTTAGGCTCTGGTTACTATGGGACATGGCTGAAGCTTGACCTGGTTTATGAGCCAAGCCCCAGTCTTATGAATTCAATAGAAAAAATTATGCAGACCTCAGTGGGACCTGGGTTTGGCCTAACATGCTTTATTTAGAGTTGAGTGAGGGAAACATTTTTCTTTAGATTACAGTTGAAGGATTCTTGGGTTTCAGTTAAAGTCTTATGGTGGCAGTGTATTGTGCTCACATATTTCTTTCTTTTTCTTTAATAAATCACTTTTCTCCTGCACTTAGCCTCTGACCAAAACCTGTCTGCTTGAACTGCAATAAACCTGGCTGGTCAGTGACATCTTTGCTGAAAGCAATCTACTCCAACCACACCATGCATGCACTGGCTGACCCCCAGACTGCCACATCCCCCCCAGCCCCAATCCCTCTTGCTCCAGGTACCTGGTGGAGAGCAGAGGCTTTGGGAACGAAGGGAAACAGAGACTGTAAATACAGTTTCTGCAGCCATACTTCTGAAGCACAGGGATTTGCTGGAGCTGGAGCCAGAATGAGCGAGTTGTGCTCGAGTCTATCAGATGTGTGAAGTACAGATGTGATAATTCCACTGCAACCACAAAAGAATTTACAACAGGAAGTCTTGCAGCTGTTGCTTATTAGCATTAGTACAAATTACATGAAGCAAATTGTAGCTGTAGTGTTTCCATAATATTTAACTCATGGCAGTGAATAAAAGTGATTCTTTTTCAAGCAAAATTTTAGATTTCCAAGGGAATCAATTTCCAATTGTCCATGAAGAGAGCATGGATTGGAGAACAGCATGCAACTGCATCAAAGCATCAGAGGTAGTGTGTGCAGCTACTTGCCTGCCTTCTCTGGTAAAGGTGTATGAATTTGGGACCATATTTCTTGGAGGGAGAAGGAAAATCCCTATGGCTCCTGTTGCCAGCAGCAGGGTGTAATGGCATATGGGTGTGATGTTTTAACTCCACCTCAGCCAAAAATCAGCACATTCTGTCCCATTATGGAGCTGCTGCAGTAAAGTTCTGCACACAGACCTGCTTGGAAAGGGAAGGAGGATACTGATGACCTGCCATTTCCCCGAGTTTTTACCCTCAATATTCTTGTTATGACTTACTTCCCTGGCAACCCCAAGCCTGTTGATGTGGAAGTAGCCTGCACCAGTAGGGCAGTCCCATAACACAAGCTCAAGAAGGTGGATTTGGAAACAAAATCCACACTGCAACAGAATAAATGTGCAACTCACTGAAGGTGCATTCTGAAACGCTGGGGTGCAATGTGCATATGTCTGACATGAAAATCCCCCTGACTGAATCAGAGGGCACGACACCTCTCTCCAGCCAAACCATTTTCAAACCAGGGGAGCTGGTTTTGGCCCTTCCATAGCTGCTTCCTTGCTGGATCAGCCAGGCACTTCCTCTGTCTCCCTTCTTGCTGCTTTGGGAAGCAGCAAGCAACTGGCCTTGTGGAGGGAGGCTGTAGTTTTGGGAGGGGAAGGGCCTGAAAAGCATTTAATTTTAATTAATAAAAAGGGGGCATTTAATTCTTGCCTGCCTTTCTGGTGCTGAGGGAGGATCGATTGTATCTGGGCAGGTGTCTGACCCTGGAGATGCTTCTCTGTGGGGTGAGCTGAGGGATTATTCACAGGCTGCTCAAAGGACCTGAGGGATCTCCCTCATGATGTCTTTTTTTCAAACAGAAGCTGTTCAAGTGAAAAGAGAGAGTAGGGAGGCAAATAAAGAAGGCACTAACTAACTAACTGAGGGCTTGTGTATGATTTAGAGAAGTAAGAGCTGACAGATTCCTCCCCGAGCTTGCACAGCCCCCAAACAATGCAGCCAGAGATGGGGGGTGCTGCACCCCACGGGCAGGAATGAACTCTGGGATGGCTGTGCCCAGGCGAGAGGAGTGGCCACCCAGGGCTGCTGCAGTCAGGACCAGGCTTCAGAGGATGGTGTGTTCTTCTCCTGCTGAGCCAACAGAGGCATTCTTTCCACACAAAAACTTTATCAGCCATTTTCTTGTTCTACTAATTATTGCTGGTCTTGCTAATAATGCTCCATTTAATCTCTCACGGCCATCCGTTCCTTACTAAGGAAGGAAGTGTAACTCACAAAGACTGCTGACAATCTGTAGAAATTCAGCCATCAGTTTAAGGGCAATAACAGCCCAGAGTGATGCTTTACATGGTGGTCCCAAGGGTGCCTGTCTGCATTAATCACATTGAGCGAAGCTGCTAACACTGCAGAGGCTGCTGCACTCCTCAGCCTGCCACGCAAGACAGTAGGCTCAGAGAGGTAGAGGCATTCCCAGAGGCTTTTCTTGAATGCAATTAGGTCGGGCTGGGGAAGGATGCATTTTCTGGTGCAAGAGAAGAGGCTGTGACGGCAGGTGGATGGGAAAGTAGCATGGCTGGACTGTGTTGGCAGCTGAGGCTGAGCTGGTCAGCCATGCAAGACCCAAGAAGATGGTCTGCCAGAGAGCACTGGCTCTGCGCTCCCAATACCCTGTAACCACCACTCAAGCAAGGGAGGAGTGGTCCCCAAATCCTTGGACTTTGACCGCTTGCTTTAAAAAGAAAAAAAAAGAAAGGTGAAACCTCACAAAGAATTGAAACTGCCTGGAGCAACCAAAGTGCCTTTTGATCCAACTACGAGTGCTCAGAAGTAGAAAAGAGGCACATGTGTTGCTTTTAAAGGTATCTCACATCCACCCACCTGTTGGGAACAGTTAGAATATACAGCTTGGTTGGCTACAGTCTGAAGGGAGAGCTGTGAAAGGAATAGCAAGCGAAGTAGTAATTTGTACAGGTGCCGTCTAAAGCAGCAGCCGATGGAGAAGCAGCTGACATGCATACTCGGGTTCTTTCATGCCTGCTCTGAGGAAATGGCCTGACACCCTCAGCAGAGCAGAGCTTCTCTAACTATCCTCACTGACAAGACTTGAAAGATAAAAATTAAGTACAATTTCTATATTACAGCAATCGCACTAATGTTTGTCTCCTAATTGCCTCTCAAGTTAAATAAAACAAAACAACACCATGCAATGAGGAATTTTTGTCATAAGCATTACTTACACGTAAAATGATTCCACTAACTGCCTCCCCTGTGAGAAACAGAACATAAAATATCATGATCTGGATGGTCCTGATGTACCTACAAGTCTGATATCAAATGAGATGGCACCACTGACTTCGTACATCGGATACACACGTGGAAACCATTTCAGCATGTTAATTCATGTGCATGAACACCATTACTGCCACGGAGTCCCTTCACACTGTCTTGGTATGATCAGACCCCTTGGCTGTAACATCCTCAGTAGGGGATGGGAGTGGAAGGAAGGGGTGAGACACAGAGCAGAGTGGGAAGGATTCTTGCTTGGGAAAGTCTAGTTCTGGGTTGTGATTTTTTCCCCTATTCTCAGAACAAAATGTGAAGCTACAGATCCTCCAGGAAAATACAATAAAATGCAAAAATATTCTTGGAACAAAAATATTCCACTTCCAAAATGTCAAAATGATGTTTTGACACTGCTGAAAGCTGTAGTTTCAGTTAAATAGAATTTAATGTTAGAAAGTGACATGCTTTTATGAAGAGTTTTGATTTTGACAAAGTGGGATTTTCCAGCATTGAAGCCATCTGATAAAGTCTTACCAGCTCTGATTACTGATATATTACAGCAAGGTGGGGTTTTAAGTGAAGGAATTAAAATCCCGTTTTGAAAAAGAAAGAGAAGTCAACTAAGTTTGCAGTTATGAGGGGAAAATAAAGATTGTTTGAAGACTCTTTGAAGGTGGTATTACTAATACAGCAACATTTTTACCTATTTTGGGCATGTAGGAGTGAAAAATGAACTGTGCAGTTTTGCTGTTGATGGAAAGTCACCTCTGCCTCACCTATATAGCTGACTGAAGAGATTTCCATTCTTTACACCACTAGGAGATGTGGATGGGTGTTGTGTTACAAGCATTGGCATGTTTAGGGTTCCCTATATTACGTCACTCAATGACATATATGACTTTTCATTTAATAAAATTGTTCAGCTATTCTTATTTAGGGTGTTTCAGCATGCAGAGGGGATTTGATCAGTCCTGTAAAGATCCAATTCTCCAACTTTATGACCAGTTTTTAAAATTAGGAGAGTAATCCCCAGGAGTTTAGTAAAAGTCTTGTAGGATATGGTTTCTCCTATTTTTAAGGATTTCCAGGAGTAGGCGCTTGAATGGATATCTTTTTGTAGGAGTTCTAGTCTAACAACATGCATCAAGTTGAATTTTGTTTCATGAGGTATTTTTGGCAACATTCTTTTCTATGTAAACAGGGTTGAAAAATCTTGCATATTATCAGGACCCTGTTTCTCAATTCAGTTGAGCTAACTGGCTCTAAAATCACCTGTGTGACTTACAAACACTTGCTACCTCTCCTTGTTCATGCACTAAGGGTTTGAACTATGTGGATGTGCCCCTTCACAGTCGTCCTTTGTGGATGGAAAACAAGGACATACCCATTCCACAGATTACTTCCTCAGCCTGAGACCTGTTTTCTCCCTCTCAGTTACATGGAGTGTCAATAAGCACCTTTTAGATTTGTGTAAGAGGCAGAAACAAACTTTTAATTTACTTGAGACAGAAAGTCCAACACATCTGTCTGTGTAGTGAAAGCCACAGTGCAATCAGGAACCAACCCTACAGCATCTGTCCTGGGCCTGACCGTCATTGCAAAGTGCAGAACTTGCCCAGGCCCTTGTGAGGAACAATCCCACCCGGCTTCCTCGTTTTTTCAAGATGCAAACAAAAACAAACCCAGAAATTCAGATTTTTCTTGGAGTGCCACAAAGTGAGCGCCAGACTGAGGCGGCTCAGGGAAGGGAGCTGACAGCTGTGCGCGCCAGACACCGTGGGAGCCATCCACCCCCTCTTCGGTGTGACGGGAAACATCCTGTCAGAAACACTCTCTGCATTTGGGCTTTTCTTGAATTAATTATCTGTAAACGGTGACGGGCGCATCCTGCTGGGAGCCTGTGATTCCTTGGCCGTATTTATGGACGTGCTCAATAGGAGAGTCATGACGGTCAAAGCTCATCAGAGGGAAGGCACCGCAGCATCAGAGCTCCAGCCACAAGTCTGCTAGGGCTGCTCCCTCTAGCGGGAAAAAGTACTTCAGATAGAGGAAAAAAACCTTCCCCTCCCTCCCTCTTTGTTTGTTTTTTATTTTTTTTGTTTCCCTTTCCTTCTCTTTTCTTTGTTCCTTTGTTTGTTTGTTTGTTTAAGCGAATAATTCAAGTTTCCCGGATGGTACAAGACACGGGGCAGTTCCCTTCAGACAAAGGTGACCAAATTGCACTTTTCCAGCCCCTGAGCATGGAGAGTGGAGCTGCTGCCCAGGCAGTGTAGGTCAGCAATTGCTCCTCCGAGGCGAGCTCGTGGCAAGTGAGGGACTCTTGGTTTGTCTTCTAGCAGTCCTCAGCATATGCTGTAGATGTGTTTGGTTTTGATTTCCCACTTCTGATTACAAAAATAGGACTTACTATAATCATAATAATATTAATGATACAAAATAATTATTGTAATTATATACTTTTTGGCAAATTATTAACATAAAGCAGCCCAAAAGATTCCAATTGGATTAAAAAAAGCTGACAATGCACAAATGTTAAAAAAGACAAAGTCTTTGATATAAAAGAAGGAAAAGCAATCTGCAAATGAATGCATTTCTGTAAGGCAATATGTTACCTTTAGTCTTCCATCTAGATTTAGCTCAGATTCTGTTGTTCAAGAAATTGTTAGAACTTGGCTTGCTTGAGCTTATCAATGTGGTAACACAGTTTCAGTGCCGGTCCCAATTTCAGCCCCAGGTATTTCATGATCATGTCGCTTTTCAGCAGTAACAAAGCATTGCCATCAATTTCCTGGTTTCAAAAGAGAGGAAGAGAATCAAAATGTGTTAACCCCCTTTTAAGTGCTGTGTCCTGACACATTAAACAAGGTGAATTAGAAACAGTGTGTCATTTAGGGTAGAGCTACCTGAAATGTCATGCATTTTGAAATTTCATTAAAACATTTGAAATCTGAGGTGTGATAGAAGGAAAATGTAAAGGAAGGTTTAATTAAATCCTACTTTTTATTCTTCGAGGAACTATGAGATTAGTCCAGGTTTTCAAATTAAAGTAGAATTTTTAAAAAATCATGGTTGCTCTAACACAATTCTGAGAAAAGCCAGTCAGCCTCGAGAGAAAGGTATGAGTGATGGAGACAGCGAAGGATGTAGCCACATTAAACTGCTAATAAAACACCTCTGGATCTCACTTTCAGCTTTGTCCCCAGCTATCTGCATGTTTCACATATCTCCAGTACACTTATATCCAGTGATGCGAGTATATGGGATATGGGGGTGTGTATGTATAAAATATTCCTTTTTTTTCTCAAATTGAAGACAGTAGTAACTCGCTTATTTAATTGTATTTATTAATAAAATTTGCTAAATTTGAATTTAACCCTCATGTAAGTGGAGGAAATTGCCACCAAGCTCAGCTGTTTATCCCAGAACTGTTGGCTTGAGAACCTTTTGAAATTATGAAGTGATACTGTGAAAGCAGTCTGAGCCCACAGAGAAACACACTATGGGCTCTAGAACTCCGAAGCTTTCAGCTATACTCTCCTTCCTTGGACCCAAAGTTTGTCTGGCTTTTCCTGACTGTATTAGTGGATCTGCCAAAAAATACTACCCGTGCCCACAGTTTCCAGCACATTTACACTCTTGGCCTGTCAGAGCTAAAACATCACAAGCACTCTGTATATGTGGATATACACACACAGATACGCACACACCAGTGCTGTCTGTATTGTGTTCAGTGGTTTTGGTGGTCAGACCTTTCCACTGTGATCCATTGCCTACTTATTAAGCAACGCTATGGATCCTAATTTGCCCTGATCATTATTATTCCATTCACTAGGTGATTTATCTGATGAGCAGTTAAGGTCACTTTCTGATTAACTCAATCAATTAATGCTCTTCATTTTGCAACCCCCACTCTATCCATAATAGAAACTCTCTTTACCTCCTCTCCGCTCTTCTTGCCATTATTTTAAGGAAGCTAAAGTAAGAATAAGTGTTACATATAATTACTATTTGCATAAGAAATAAAATAAGAACTCCTTTAACTGTGGTGTCATGGGGTAAAAACACTGTCAAGGGTCAGGTGGGGAAAGAGCTGTTTCTAAATGTTGAGTTCAGCATTTTATTATTTCCATTATTATTACTATGTAGGGGTCAAAACTAAACTCCATGACAATAATATGCCAGAGGGAGCACTCATATCCAATTAAATATCCCATATTAGCCATTTCCCTGGGCAGATTCTTGGCTTGACTTCTCTACAGTATTATGTTGTCAGCCCTTTTAAAAATAACTTAAAAAAAGAAGACTTTGATAACGTGATTCCCACATCTGAGGTAGACCCAGGAGAAGATCTTGAACCAGTTCTGGAACTGGTAACACTCAGTGCCATCAGTGCCACCTTTCCTCTCCTCCATTTCTCTTCCCCCAATCTTTCTATCAAGGCTTTCCTGCTGATAGAGTCTGCATGGGCTCTCACACAGTGCTGCTACAGGGTCCCTGGCCAGGGCAATGGCTCCTTTCCATGAGACCAAAAGCTCTATCAGCGACGAGCTCAGCTGCCCTTGGCACACAGACATGCTGAGGGAGCAGGGAGCAGCCAAGGGGAGCTAGTAGGATGTTTCTCAGTCTTTGGTGGACACTCTCAGGAGCTACCTTTTGACAGAGCTCCCTGGGTATCTTGGCAAGAAGCAAAGCTTCTGCTCCTGGTGGGAAGAGCAGACAGAGCCAGGGCACCCATGAAGGATGTGGGCTGCATGCTGGAAGAGCTGGCTCTGAGGACTGAGGTCAACACCCAAATGGCCTGATAGTGCTGTAGGAAAGCACACTGCCTGCATGCAGGATACATCTTTCAGCTGTTTTCTTCCTGCTGGTCCAAACAGCCTCTCTCCCCCAGCTCAGCTGAGCTGACTGCCAGTGCAACTATTTCGGGCAATAGCTGGGCCTTGTCAATGACAGTAAGTGCTTCTAAGTAAATTATGCACCTGCTTCACAGAAAGATTGAACATACAGGAAGATATGGCTGAGGTTAATGGACTAATCACTTGTCTCTCACCCCTGGGGTCTTTGTGCTAATCCAGATGAGGTTTGAAGGCTGAAAAATTGCAGGGACATATATAACTCAAAGGTGTAATTGAATTGAGTTGTGTGGCAATCATACCCAGGTTCTCACACCTATGGCATATTTTACAAGGAAACCAATGATAAGTAGAGCCCATGGGTGCTGGGTGTGCAACAAAGGATGACAGGGACAGTCTTTAGTGGCAATTTAGCTTGATCTCTTCGGTCACAGAGCAGCTGCAGTATCATGGCATTCTCCAGTGCAGCTGGCCCATGAATGCCTGGAGTGTTCCCATACCCTGCTGCTACATAAAAGCATATTTTGCTACAAATGGAAACTAGACAAAATTAGTGCTTTTGCACTCTACATATTTACAAGAAAAACTTTAAAATTTGGTTTTTCCTTTGGGATATACCTGCGTGCCTCAGACCATGTCAATTCTCGCTCCCTTGCATGAAGACTTTCTCTTGTCCTCTTGTCTGCCTTCTCAGAAACTTATTCTATAGCAAGTTCCTTCAAATCTGAAGGTGGCTTGTTTCTCTGCCTGGTTTCCCACATGACCAATATAGGCCATGCTTTCATTATCAGCTGATAAGGCAGAAGGCAGGAAAAGTAGGCCAGCACCTGACCTGTACTTGCAGATTTGGCCCTACACCACTGTGCCTGCTGCTGTTCTCATCCCACAGACCTGTCTGCAGACGGGCAGATGGCCTCAATGCCTTCCTACAGAGAGCAGACACCAAGGCCTGTGTTCATCTTCATTTTCAGCTGCTCCTCAGCCACCTCCTCTCCTGTATCTGGAAACCCTGGATGCAGAGAGTAGCTGGAAGTCCATTTACCTCCCTCAGCTCTTGTCTGCAGCCCCACAGCCCCACTTGTCTCTGTGGGCATTGGGGCAAGGAGTCATCAAGCCCACTTGTTGTCTCTGCAGCCCTGGGAGTGCTGATCAGCACTCAGGGCTGGGGAGCAATTCTCATTTAGACCTAGGTCCAGACACTTACTTGAGAAGTTATGACCTCTAGCTGAACACAAACAATTCACTTTCATGGTAAAATTCATTTTTCATAGCCAGACTGAATTGATTAAGGAGAGATGAAGAAGGCCAAAAATGCTAATAGATACATTGGTGTCAACTCCATATACACCAGCAGCACAAAAAACTCCAGATCAGACAAGTTTACTGTCTTCTCCTGTACTAATTAAGCATAATAGAATTTCCATGACTGGAGGTTGTCTCACAAAAGCAAGTATCATATCCTCTAGTGAGTCAGCAGGTCTGTTACATTTAGTTATGTAGTTACATAATACTGAGGGGGAAAAGATTAAAATATTGGCTGTTTTAGGTTTCTCCTGCTAAATATCTAGAGACACATAAAAAATTCTCTTCTGAGAAGAATCATATGTACCCTGTGAAAAATATTGTCACTGAAACAAGGCTTTTTTGTGCAAATCTGACAATGAGAAATGAGCACCAGATCCTCAGTGCTTTCTCTTAGGTTTGACACAGAAACAATTTATGCTGGAGTAGCTGGAAACAAACACTGAGCATTTTCTAAAGACACTGTTAGGGTTTCCCCACTGAAGTGTAAATTAATAGAGTAGCATAGCATAGCCCAAAATAGAGTGTAATAGGATAAGATAGGATAGGATAGGATAGGATAGAATAGGATAGAATAGAATAGAATAGAATAGAATAGAATAGAATAGAATAGAATAGAATAGAATAGAATAGAATTATTTCAGTTGGAAGGGACCTCCAATGAGGTCTGCCAGAGCAATTCAGGACTGACCAAACTACACCATGTTATTAGGGGCACTTTCCAAAACCCTCTTTAACACTGATAGGCTTGGGGCATCGTCCATGTCTTCACAAAGACTGTCTTGGTGTTTAACCCCCATCTCAAGGGATATGTGAAATTTCTTTAGCCCAAACCCCCCAGAGGTGCTGAACTCCTTGCCAGGCCCTGCATTCAACCTGGCTGAACACAAACACTGCCTATGGCAGCCCAAGGCAGCTGAGGGGCCGTGTGTGTGACTTTCAGAATTTTTGTCTTGTGACTTAAATTACCCAGAAGTGGTAAGGGCAGCCTTCTACATACGTGTTTTCTGAAGAGGTCCACGTGAGGGCCTAAAGCTTGAGGGTCTGCATCCTTCACAAACCAAACCACATCATCCACTGTCCAGGTCAAAGGATTCTTGCTTGATGGCCGAGGTGCATCTTGTTGTTCGGGTGAAGGACTTGAAGCTATCGGTACAAAAAAGCCCACAACAGTCCATTACAATGGCAGGCAGAAGTTTCCTTGGTTTGTGATTGTGAGTGTGCAGGGCTTTGGCAGCCTCACTGCAGCTCTGGACATTGGATCTGTGCATGCAAGTATCAGCCTGAGATGGCGGCGTAGGGAGAAAAGGGTACTTGTAGCACTTTCCAATCTGACTGCTTATTGGAAGACATAATCCCAGCTGGCAAATTGTGTTAAAAAACATGAAACCCTCAAGTCCCTGCTGGGGAAGGAAAAATGTGCCAGCTGCCAGGCTCTTAAACCGAGCTACCCCTGCTGTCTGATCTGCAGCAGCAGGGATCTTGGCTAAAGAAGACACTACCCTCACACCTGGAGAGAAGGTTCTTCATCACTAAACAAAGGACTTGGCCATTGAATTAGAGGGCTATAGGATAAAATCGGGCTTTGGAAATAGAATTTTTAAATTTGCATTCAGATATTCTTATGTGTTTTAGAGCTTAGCAAAAGGTTTTTAGTTCGTATCTTCCTAATCTTAGTCTCTCACAAAGCTGATGGTCCCCAGTGAATGCCAATTTAGAAAGTTACTAAAACATGTGAAGATGAACATTGCACATGTGACTTTTTAATGGTACAAGCCGTCGATGATTTAAAGTGACTTCAGCTTGCTGTAGCTTTAAATCAAGTGAATAAAGGCACATTGGAATGAAAGAGCATTTATGTTTTTATTCTTAGTCTCTGCAGAATTATAAATCTCAATCTCCACCTGAATATAATTTGTACCTCCATTTATGCTGCTTCTTTACAACAAGAACTATATTATGCTAGGGTTACAGGAAAGCTGTTACCATTTGTTTATATCCACACCAAGCAAATTTTGCATTAGCAGGCAGCTGCACACAGATGTATTAAACGTTACTTACTCACATCTGCTCATCTCTTTCTGTCAAGGCCCAGTTTTTAATGAGAGATGTGCAAATGGTAAGTAGGTATACACCACAGAAGACCAGAAATCAATGTGTGTAGAGGGAGACCACAGACATGTAAACTAGAGCCTGGAAATACCCCAAGTAGCCAAGATGCAATCAGAACTGTTGAGGAGAGAAGGGATGAGCTCTCCAGAGAAATACTGGTCTTATAAAGACAAATGAGATGAGTGAGAATCCCCATACATGACTCAAAACAGGATCCTAATGCATATAAGTAAATGTGCTGGGTAGGTTTGGGGCTTATGTAGACTGTCATTCCATTGACTTCAATAGAGATCTGCCCATTTATATTAGCTGAGACCAATAATGGTTTTATGTGCATGTTGGTCTTTTTTCCTTTCCACTGTGCTCATCTTACAGTATAATGTAACGAGGTGTGTTTGCAGTTACTCAAAATGAACTTCAGAAAGCAGCAGTGCTGTGAATGTGCAAATCTGGTTGATGGTTTTTGTAATGAGATGAGATGTAAATATCATGATAATTGCACTCTCATTTGCTAAGTCACTGTTCTGGATACAAAGGACAAGGAACAGCCGCAGGTCCTTTTAATTAGACAGCAAGGATTTGTGTTCATATGGACTCAGGTGACCCTGGTCTCCTCTCACAGAATAAATGCAATACACAACGGTACAGACACCATCTGGAGCCTTTGGCATGAAAAAATGAAGACAGAGAGTGCAAAACAAACAGAGTAATCTTGTCCAGTTCCTGGATCATCAGTAACATTGAGGAACTTTGTCAGGGACAAGTGGGAGAACTGAGACTTGTCTTGGAAACAGAGAGGTATTTCTTCCTGTCAATGGTTTGGATGAGAGCTGATGTGTGGACGTGTTGGGAACTACATCACCTCAAACCAAACGTTAGGAAAAAGACCAGGTTTGCAGACTAGTCAGAAAATAGAGGGAGGAGAGAAAGGTTTGGCTGTGTCCAAAAGATTGTAGAAGTTTCTGTGCTACCGTCATAACATGGTCAGGGGGATGCTGTGCCACTAACAAGGAACACGTTTTTTCCCTTAAATTTTTATAAATGTAAGGAAAGCCCAGAGGACTTAGCCTGGGATTTACACTGGGAACAGAAAGGGCAGCCTGCAGCCCAGTGACTCCTGCCTGCAACCTGCCCAGGAAAGGGCAAAGGGGAGCAGAGAGCCCTGAGTGCAGCTGGGAGCCTTCACAAGTATTGGAAGTATCTGTAATAAAAGGAAGGGGGGATGAGAAGAAAAGGTTGAAATGACAGGGGGAATCTATTCACTCCTTTGCAATCTAGCAATCAATAGCATAAATGTGATTTCTGAAAGACAAATATATAAATGACCTTTCTAAAGAGACTGCATGGCTAGAACTCTTCCAGATCCCAGCAGGTGAAGATAACCCTTTCAAATCCATGCCTGAGGTACAGTATAATATCATAATATAAATCAAGGGTTATGTGCTGATATTAATTCTTCAATACCTCCAGTTTGCAGCAAAATATCAGGTTTTAGCTGGTGAGTCTGGAAACAATCTGGTTTTCCATGTATTTTATAATTTATTTTGTTGATTAATCTATTTGGCTTTTTAACATTGTAGTTTACATTTCTGAGTGTAATTTCTCTATTTACAAAATAAAATAGATCATTTCATGTCTACACAAAGGCATGGGGTTTCTTTCAATAGCATCACTTTGGTGAAAGATTTTATTGAGCACAAAAGTGTTTGATGGAAGCAGGGCAAGTACTATACATTTTTTTCATATCTGAAGGTATTCACACTTAACCTAAGAATTAGATAAATGAGGAAGTCTCATGTCTCCTGGGTATCCTATGCCAACCTGTCATCAGAATTAATCAAGATGATAATGAATAGTCAGATTACAAAGAGATGGGAGTGCTTGCGACCAATAATTATTTTTAGAGATCATAATCTAGGTCAAATCCAATTTCCTGTTTTTGACAGGTGGCAAAAATTTGTCAAATTAATGGAATGGGATATGGAAATTTAGGTAATCAGAGGGAAGCACTTTCCCCTCCTGCCTCAAACGATATTGGGGAAGGACAGTAAAGAGGTTTCTCTGCAGGGGAAAGTCTCCAGGCACCCCAGTCAAGACCATTGCCCACACAAAAAACAGCTGGAATCACCAGGTCAGTGGCAAAAGCTGAGTGAATCCGAGGGAAAGAGGTGGCCTGGCTCAGTCTGAGTTTTCACCTCACAGAGGCTTTTCTCTGCCACTCATCTCTGACCTCTGGGCCTTCCTGAGAAGGAGAATGGAGACAGAGCCAACAGCCACATGGCTGCAGAGGCATGACAAGGAAATAAAATGCTAAAATGGAGTTAAATCTGCAAAAGAAGGAAAGACAAATAACAGACTCCCTAAATATGTTCTTGGCAAACAAACAGAGCCCAGAGGGAGCACAGTCATTGATAGAGAAGAGTGGAAAGGGAGTGACAGATGAACTTTAATATTGCTGCAGGCCTAAATGATTTCTTTGCCTCAGGGGAAGGGGGTGGGAATGAAATTTTAAAAGGTTCTCTCTGATTGCACTGGAGCAGATAATAAGGAGCAGCAGATCTACTGAAACTAAGCAGAAGTAGCAGACCCTCAAAGGTGCAGAGAAATGGCAATTATTTTAAAAAACAAACCACCCCCCACTATCAACAAGGAAAGGAGGAAGGCTTTAAGACACTTTTTTAAAAAATCTAAGGCACACCGAGCAGGAGAAGAAGAGATGCATGAGAAAAGCATGCGTCTGGGAGAACACAACTGCAGGATATTCGGGGCGGGGTGTCGACAGGCCACGATCAGCAGAGAGCTCTGCAGAGCAGATCAGGCTCAGCACATCTGTTCGCACTGGCCGATCCTGTCAGGACACGTCGGGCACCGCCTGGCTGGTGTCCTCTGCCTCGCATAAGACACAGAAGTGTCCCTGTCCCAGCCGCGCAGCTCCCACAGGCAGCGCGGCACGCACTGCGCGGGGATGCGACATCGCAGGTGCTGCTCCGCCCGCTGCAGGAGCAGCCCAGCAGCCAGCTGCATGAGAGACGTGGACATGGACATTAAATATTTACCTGGGCTTTCCTTGCTTTGCCTCTCTTTTGTAGGGGGAAGCAAAAAGCCAGCTCACTGAAAGCACTGAAACTTTCAGACTGAAATGTCCCCAAAAATTAGCAGGCAGGATGTATTTGCTGAATACGCTGCCGAGGCTCACAATGCCGTCAGCAGCTCCTTTGCCTTGGGGAGCTGCTGGATCTGTCCCCCATGAGCCACTTGCAGCATTATTCTGAAAAAAGAGAAATTTCAACCCCCATGTCCCCAAATGTTTTCAGGAAATATATGTAATAATAAGTAGGACTGCCTCTTTAACAAAGACCCTCAGGTGATAATAATTAACTGCTAATACTGGATAATAAAATCTCCATAAAAATAACAAGCTACAGGGCAAGGTTAAGGTTATTATATTGTGGTTGAACACACAATTCTTCATGCTTGGGATAAAGGCTTTGTCTGTTATGTAAGCAAGCTTGGAAAGGTTTATGATGTCCTTGACTATTCCTTCTCTAATTTAAAAGCTTCAATTTGGCAAATGATGACAGGAAAGTGCATGTTTATCTGTTTGCAGCCTCAACTGGATTTCTGAAAATGAGATTTTTTAACTTTTTTTTTTTTTTCAGAATTTTTTAGCATAATCAAGGAGAATTAGGCATCAAGCTTCCGATCGCATTAATGAGAGCTTTGAGGTTTAATCTCATCCATTCCGCTTGAAAGACACGTTCTGCTATGCACCGAGATATGTTTTATGATTATGGCTTTTTCCATGATATTTGCCCACCATGATAAATAAGGCAAGCTATTTTTCAAAACTACCCATAAATAAACGGGATTGGTTTGAGGTTTCAGAGATAAATTCTTCCTCTTTTTAATGAGCTCATGTCTGCCTCATAAGTATACAAACTGAAGAGGATAAGAACAGAGACTGACATGCACCACTTACTCATCTTTGCTTACTTATGATTCAGCAACATATAAATTATGCCTAGAAAGAATACAAACACATCCACAGAATCCAAAGACCTTTGCAAGAGAGACTTTGTGAAGACAGTAATCAAACTCCAGTGTGGCTGCACTAAGACAATTGCAGAAAGGTGTATTTTTAAAACCTGGGATTGCCAGTAGAAGTGGAAACAACATGGTGGGTGAAAATACGATTTCTTTCTGTGAAGTAATGCAGTCTCTAATTTTAAGGAGGAGTGGGTAATGCTTTGTAGGACTCTAGTGGAAATTCCAGTGTTACAGAGCTGAACTATGGCAAATAGTGAGAGATGAAACCAGGCTGTGACTGGAAACATCACAGCGTCTTAATGCTCGAAGTGATATCGTAATGAAGGTGTGGGCACCTTGACTTCATGGATGTCACTGTGTTGCTCACTGCAGCCACAGAAAACTGCCTGCCATGTCTGAGAGAAAATGTCTCTCCTCTGCCTCAAAGGACCCACCTTCTGCTATGGACTGCAGGAGACTGCTGGAATCTCCAGACAGCGTCTGAGAGGTTTAGAGGAGCTGTGATGGATGGTGGTGGCACAAACATGCATTGGCTGTCTGTGCTGCCTTACACTGGTGGAGCACATACACTGCTGCCATACACTGGATTGCTGCAGGGGATTGCTACAGGGCATCGTTAGGGACCTTGGCAGCAAACCCCAAAGTATGGGTTTGTGTGTGCCTCTGTGGTAGACCCTAATCAACAGTTGGTGATACCAGGACTAGGAAAAATTAGGAAAAGCCCAACAGTACCAATGAATCCATAGCCATTTTAATGATGTTCACTGCATACCTTTCCATTCTAGAAAGAGTTGAGCTGGCCAAATGACCCAGAGACCCCAGAGGAACTAGGCTATGCAAGTGTCAAATGATAGTCGTGTAGAAATTACTAAGCTGTTGTGGGATGAGTCCTGTTAACCCCACATGAGTTTCAAGTCACTTATGACTACTTCAGAGACACTCATATAATGGATTCTTGGTTCAAAAGCAATCTTTTCCTCTTTGCTCCTCAAAGTGCTTTAATAAGTTTTAAGGTAGAGAAATACAGGAACCTGTAAAGCCTATTGCATGACTACTTGATGACTTTTTTGTTGATTCAGTTCTGGAAAAAAAAAGTGCCATATTTCAGCTGTTCATGTTGTAAAATTTGTGAATTTTGTGGGAAGTCATGAAAAGAGATATGGAGGCATCTCCTGAAGCTTAGCTTCCTGCTCAGGACTACATGGAGGTTTCACAAGACATTGGCAGAGGTTGGGAAAGAGTGACATTCAAAGTCAAAAAAAAAAAAAAAAGGAAAATAATGCAGCTGAACAAACTTAAGAAGGTCTGATTTTAAGCTTCAGTCCCTTGAACATAGTTTTTGTCCTGTGATACCAAGGGTTTTCTCCACACAACACATTCTTATGCACGGAAGTTTTGGTTTATTCTGAAAATGAACAAAGTATTCAGTAAGCTACAAAGTGATTCAGGGAAGAAAAATCTGTGAAGGGTTACTTAGTGTCAATCTACCACCTCTGGCTGAGGAAGTCTGTGAGCCACAAATTTCTGAAGGCAGAGAGGGTAGTGGGGATGCACCACCAGCTCTGCATTTATCCCTTTCCCTGGGGCATGCTGTGGCTTTATGCTGGAGACAAGATGTGAGGCTAGACAGACCTTTGCTCTGAACTGCCCTGGCTCTTCATATGAGCTACAAAGAGATAGCGACTGATCCCAAGCAGAATGACAAAGATTTTTAAGGCAAGTAAGTGACAACATTGTTAGATCTTGGCTCCTTACAGCTGCCAACCACAAAGCTTGACGGAAGGGTCCCAGTTCTGCTAGGAGGCTCTAAGGAAGTGGTGGGAGAGGGGTAAATGAATCCTCTGCACAGTGAGCCTCCTGTCCTCCCAGCACCTGATTATGCCAGCCTGAGAGGCACTGAACAAGATCTGAAAGAAAACGGCTTTTCATTTTCTTTTCTTTGGAACTGAGGCCACCAGTTCCTAGTGACAACCTTTTACAAGTTGTTTGCAGTGTATTTTTGTACTATCCACTTTGCTCTGAGTAAAGTTGACTCTGTAAGTGAAGAATGAGGTAATTAGGAGAACCAAACAGTCTCTATAATAGAGTAACACAGGGCTAAATAAGGGAAACGAGTGTGTGAAAATAATAGCAAGGTCACTGATGGTTTTGGGTGGGTATTGAATATTAAAGAAGGCAAACTTAGATAAACAAATACACAGATAAATGCTTGTAATACATATTTTGGAAGAATACTGTCTTAAAATATTAAATAGTGGAAGTTCAGGAACAAGAAATAATACAGGTGTTGGGGAGGTGAGGGATGTGAAGTAATTAAGCAAAGATTGAGCAAAGGGTAGTGAAAAGAGGCTCCAGAATGGCTTCCAAGCAGGAATATCCAGAATCACTTGAAGCTTCCAAGGGAAATGCAAGGGCAAAAAGACGGTGTAATGAGCTAATGGTAGACAAAGGGGCTAGAGAAACCAGTAATCCTCTGCAAATATATCAAGATTTAAAAAAAAATAATAATAGAGTGGCAGTGGATTCCATTAATAAATGAGGAAGGGGAAAAAATTAATGACTTTAAAATGGCTGAGACATTCAACTCCTTTGTTAGATCTATCATCAGAATGAAAAATGCATACATGAAGTGCGAATAATTAGTGAGGGGTGAAGACACTGTTGCCATCACTACTGATAAAGATCTGTTGACTGAGAATTTGGAAAATGCGAACAAAGTTATCTAAAGTTCAGTGAAGTAGCTAACCTGTCTGATAAACTTGGGTGATTTCTAGAGGAAAAAAGATCATGGCCAATAGGAACTGTAGCTGGTGGGTAGAGCAACTGCCCCAACAAATGTAAATTCTAGCATGGTAACTGGACAAAAATACAAAGAAAGGGAAGAAAAATCATTGAATGTAGTTCCTATGGCATTTCTTGAATTTGCAGATAAATTTCTTGTGACTTTGCTTCCTGAAGAATAAAAGAGCCTTGAGTAGTGAGCTGTATGATTTCAAAGAACATATGTTTTCCTGGGGAATTTTTTTTTCAAGAAAATCTGGGTTGGTTTGTGATTACTGGGGCAGGATGGGCCACACAGCTAGGAAGCAAAACCTTTTGCTAAAATGCTCTGAGGTAGACACCGGCATTTGGGTTTGCTCTGGATCATGTGTTGTACACAGCTGGTGTCACACAAATAACAGGTAGTAGTAGTAGTGTAGGCAGTATCAGTCTTTGGGAGGAATGTCTTATTATTAATATCTCAATGTTTAAGCTGATAATAACAGTTGTGATTGCCACACAATTATAGATAATGCATATGTTTACATAAAAACAGCAATAGAAAAACTTCACCTTTTTACTTAATGGTGAAGAGATTGATTCTGTGTTTACACAGGTTATTATTGCCCCTTGTAGGTGGAAGCATGAGTGGCCTGGATGGATTCCATCACAGAACCACCTTACTAATTTTCTTGGGAATGTGGGAATGAGTTAAGACTCCAGCACAGCACCAGCATAGCAGCACGCATTGTTAAATGGAAGATGTTGCATTACCACTTCTGTTTCCTTCAAGAAAGGCCCCATTCCTTGTTGGGCTGGAGGTCTGATGCCGCAGGCCAGTGGATGGGGCCCCCCCTGAAGACATCTGGGCAGGACGATGGCTACAGGAGGAAGAGGAGCCTCCAGCAGGATGTCCATCTGCAGGACTCTGACGCACGGCGTACACAGAGCCCATGGAACCCAAGGCAGCGTCGGCAGGATCCACGCTGTACTGCTTCCTGTTGGGAGCATCGGCCAGGTAGTCCTCAGGTATAACTGTCTCTGCTCAGAAATCCCAGACACAAAATCAACATCAGTAAAACAGAAACTATTTTAATCAAGCCTTGATTTTTTTTTTTTTTTTGCCAAAATTCCCTTTTATTTTTGGTCAGAAAATGTAACTCTATATTCAACCTCCTGTACAGACAGCTGGCCCCAGCCAGGAGAGATCCTTGCTGAGAATTAATAAACAATGAAGGGAAACACAACCACTCAAAGTCAGCAGAGTCACAAGAGGGAAACTGTGGCTGGATATGTGTCATTTGTGTCAGCCTACAGCATTATTCTCTGTAAACTCCTGGGCCAGTGGCTGGCAGGTCCTATTTGCCTCATGGTCCTCCTCAAATACACTGAGACTAGAGGATTGAAAGGAAGGAGGCAGAGGAGGACAACAGGACAGGCAGTTTGTTGGGTTCATAGTGCCTAGCAGCCAGTAGGAAGAAGTGAAGGTAATAAACCAAAGCATTCTGACTGCAATTATCAAAATTAATCAGAAGCATCCTCAGCTGCAGACATCCATCAGGCCCGGTATCCCGCAAGGATATAGGCTTGATGACTGATGAGCACACCCAAGGTTTATCATGGACAGTCATGTGTTATGTGTGAGTCACTTGGACCTGACTCAGGTTCAGGCAAACGTGCCAACATCACAGACAACCCCAAACAATGCTGTGGTTCCTCTCTGCATTGCACTTTTCATGCTGTGTAGGAGCTAAATACCTTGCTTTCCAGATTCCTCGCAATAAACCAAATTTTGCACTTTAAGAGCTGTTTTAGAGACTTATACTTGCCTTTGCTTGGGAGTCTAACACACAGGCATGAGGCAGGTCTAGCCCCAGGTTTTGCAGTATGAAGATTTTTTCTGCCATTTGCCCTCAGATTTAGGCTCAGGTCTGTCATTGTCTGGACTGACACTTCCATGCTTGTATCACTATCTTCTTCCTCCAGTCTCCTCATATCCAAGTCTTTCCTATTTGCCTTTTTCTGTCTTCACAAAAGATGGCCACAGGCCATCCCCCACCCTTCTTCCCACTGCCATTCTCCCTGCAAAACCAGCCCTCCTGTCACCCAGCCCCAGTATCACTCTGGAATACAAGCAGAGCCCTTGGAAACCTCTATGAGATTTCCCAACCTTCACAGATCCCTGCTGGCAACCTGCACTTTGGAGATTTCCACTCCCACTGGGTGTTAACACCTGGCAGGCAGGGAGCCCCTACTTGAGGGAAGTGCCTTCCATTGCCCCATGACATTTCTCTGAGCTGCTGAAAAGGCCAGTTTCCTCATCATGTGTACTCCCCCTGCAGAAACATCCGAAATTTCCCCCATGGTGCCACACATCTACATCCTGGCTTGAGCAACGCTCTCCTCCTGATGTGTTATGCAGCCTTATAGAGTAATAAGAAGAGAATAATTATGCTGTAATTTATGCCATAAGACACAAACTCCATTGCTAATAGATGTTGAGGCTGTATATTACAGAGTTTTCCTTTTAATTTACATTTTCACTCTTTTCCTTAAAAAAAACCCGATCCATGACTTGGCAGCTGTGTACAGTAGTTGATGTTAAACGAACATGATTTAGTTCAACAACTCAAATACTCAAGAGTTGTGCCATACCAGCAGCTTGGCTTGTGTGTCAGGCCACAGCACAGATTTTTGTTACATTGTTTTATTTTGTTTCTTCAGACTTTTAAAATTTTGTCCCATTCTGGACCAAGGCTGGACTCGCCCTAAGGCAAACATCAGATTTGAAGGAAAGCTGCAAATGTGAAATGTCCTCACTTTTGGGCTCTTGCCTTTGCAACTGCAAGTAACTTTCCTTTAGCAAGGCTTTTTTCCCTTAGATGATTTGGATTCTAACAGCATGCATTCAGGTGTCCTGCTGCTTTCTGCCAGGGATTTCTGAACTTGATTCTCATACAAATACAGATAGGGTGTAATTCAATTGAAGTCAAGGGAGTTCAGATAATGTAACACATAAGAGAAATGGGAATCAAACACTCTGAACCTTTCTCTCTAACCTCCGACAGATGCCAAAATTATGTAGCAATTGAGCTAAATACCTTGCTTTTCAAACTCCTCCCAATAAACCAAAGAAAATCCAATCAAGCCGCCTCATTCAAAGGAATTTAATTACTGTGTAGAACACTTGCAATAAAAGCCTCTTATGCATAAAGAAGATGGCTCTTTCTGCAGCATCCTGCCTGCACTGCATGGAATAATTATGCCTCTTGTGAATCATTACCTCTTTATTCCAGGAAAAGAATGCTCTTTTAATATGATTACAATATGAAGAAGACATAGACTATCAAAACAACAAACAGCACATTAAAAGAGCTCTGCTAAATAAACAGCATACAGCTTTTATTGCTATGGATGTAAATGACTCCAAAATTTTTGAGCAGACACCAGGGATTTTTTGATGGATGTCAGAATGTCTCAACAGTCTGTGTGAAAAAAGACATGTGCAGATACAATCTCCCTGTGGAAGGACACCCTTGAATTGTGTACAAGACTATAACAAGAAGCCAAT
Organism: Erpornis zantholeuca; assembly: GCA_013400515.1. Classification (NCBI taxonomy): domain Eukaryota; kingdom Metazoa; phylum Chordata; class Aves; order Passeriformes; family Timaliidae; genus Erpornis; species Erpornis zantholeuca. The sequence continues at coordinate 195,543 of VZTN01030631.1, forward strand.
CTCCATCAGTTCTGTTCCTAACCTTGCCTAAGAATCTTTTCTTGATCTAGATCAATTTATTCCACATCTCTGCTTTGGGCTCCACAACGGGAGTAATGATGCTTATTGCCATGGAACAAGCCAGAGCCTCTGCTCATTACTGTATGAAACATTCCCCAGTGGAAGGTGCTCTGGGAATTTGAAAAGTCATATTAATGTCTTCATTGGATGAGGAGGGAGCAGGGATCATCTCAAGCAGCCCACTGCCCAGAAACTAAAAAACCCTGTGGAAACTCTCTGTGTTCCTATTTTTCCAGCTCTTTGTTAGTTTGTACAACAGAGCAGCTGCACGAGTTGAGGTTCCACTGATGATGTGCATGAAAACATCTGCATTTTGTAAGCTCCCAGAAGGCTTTGTAGAGTGTATGGCCATCACAGATTCGAATCCCACTTTGGCCAATTAGGAAAAAAACCATATTTTCTAAAACAATAGAAGAAAATATAAGTCTCATTTGGGGTTGAAAATGCAAGAGTTCATAAATCTGTAGCTTAGTCCTTCTGTATTCTGTCACAGTTTCATATTTTATTTTGTAGGTAGTCAGTTCCACATATTAGTGAGAAACTAGTACGAAATGCTTTAAAACAGGATTTATGAGAAAGCTGTTTCAAGCTTTTGCTCTGAGCACAGTAGTCTCTCCTACAACTGCTCACCATCCTGAGATGCTTAAGCCATTTTGGCATAGTTTTCCTTTCCAGAAATAGTCCACAGGGAGCTGGATTGAAAAGCCCAAAACTGTTACTTCCAGCACACCTTAAAATGCAACAAAGAAGGAGAGAAAAAAGCCACAGTTGCCTTCTCAATTTAAAGTTGTGCATTTCTTTAGCTGAGCTTTTTAAAAGTAGCAGTCTGTAAGATTCCTAGCTAAATTCCTGAAGATGGGTCAGCTGAGAGTTAAAAGAGCCTGAGAATCTGCAGCTAACATCCCATCTTTGCTGCAAACCTCTGGAGTGACCTTGGTCAGGTTATCTGTCATCTCTGGACCTCAGTTCTCCACTAGGATGAAGAAAAATACTTGTTTTGTCTCTCACTTCTGTAACACATCAAGCTCTTTGCCCCAGCAGTATCCATTTGCCACTGTGGAGTGCCATATGGATGCATACTGCCCATGTGAATGCAGAGCACAAATACTGGGCCTTTGGTAGCATCTGGGAATAGAGACACTGCAGAAAGACAAAAGAATTGACTCTCATTGTACCTCAGGAAAGCAAATGAAATCAATTTCAAGTCAAGCAGGAAATGAAGAACAGTACACACACATGAAAGATGATCCCTAGCTGACCTTCTCCTGAACAAAACTAATCTCTTATTTTTTCTTCTACATCTTAAAAAAAGCCCAAACTTAGTTTGTTAGAATCTCTCCTATAAGCAAAACTCCTTCTACACTGCAGAGACACACTATTCTGCCTTCTCTCCTCCCAGGCCAAACATGTCTTGCACTGCTTGCCTCACCTGCTGCTGCTCCCACATCACTGCTCATGTTACATCTTTCTCTCCCTTTACCTCTCTCAGGCTCCATTCCTTTATACCTCTCACCTGCTCCTCCCTCCGTTCTTCTCCATCACCTCTTCCTACTTCTTCTGTCATATTATCACAATTGCAACTTTGTTCTAACACTGCTTTCCTGCACCTACAACATCCCCCTTTTCCCACTTTGCCAGTTGTTTCCCTATCTCTTTTTTCTATTCTTCCTCTTCCCACACATATTATTTTCATAGCCATTTTCTCCCCAGGCTGTTCCCCTTCTATCTGTCTAACACTTTAATTGATCCAGGTTCCCCTTTCCTAATGTTCCCATGCCTTTTCCTGGGTTTATCCACAGATTGCTGCTTGGACAGCAGAGCCCAAGGTCAGGGCAGTGCATTGGGACCAGAGTCCCTTTTCCCAGTTAACAGGCCATATCCTGCACAGCCATGAAGCAGCTGCATCTGGGTGAAGGTTTCATGGGGCACTGCTGGAAACCCACACCCCCTGCTCCAAGCATGCTGGACACTGATCCCCAAGCCAGGGAGGTCCTCTTTTACACACCAGTAGCTTCCCAGGACAACTGCCCTTCCTTCTAGGACAGTACTTTAATGTCATTTCATAACCTTTTACTTTACCACCTGCAATGCTCAATCATTTGTATTTGCTTTAATTAAATTCCCCATTAACTTCTTTTCCTCACAGTCAATACAGATTTATTTCCATCTTTCTTTTCTCTGCCCCCACTACTCCTTTTTTGTGTCGTCTCCTATTCCTCATATCATTTAGTGATGGGCTTTGCCCTCTGACCTTTCCCTGTACCTTTTAAAGTGCTATCATATATTGTCTATAATGGGTTGACCAGATGTGAACTCCATATTTTAAGCAGCATGATATCATAGCTTCCTCAGACCTCTCCTTTCTCCCAGGCAGGGACAGCCTTTTTTCATCTCCCAGTCATTTTGAGATGAGCCAGCCACAGTGTCAAAATCCTATCGAGAGGCTCCTTCTTTGTATGGTTTTATCTTTGCCTGTATTTTATAGTGTCTGAGCCTGCCTCTGGCTCCCTGCACAAGGATGGCATTTGCTCTGTCAGGGAGGTGGGAGGGGTGTGTGTGGGGGGAAGGGGAGGGGACAGTTTTAAGCAGCAGCTTAGAAGCCCTGCATCTCAGCCTTCACGAATGGAAAAACAGAAGTGGAGAAACACAAAAAGCAAATGCTGAAATGCAGAAGGAAATCCTTCAGATGAGTTTAACCATCAGTTTAATCTCAGTGTAAGCCAGAAAGGGAGAGAGCAGAAAGATATAAACAGAATTTAAGATTAGGAAAGATATGCCTTGGCTCTAAACTGCTATCTTCTATTTTAAACATCAACTCTTAAAAGATTTTAAAAGACATTTTTCTGTGCCTTCCAAAGAGCCTCACACATTTCTGTCCAGTCAGGAATGTACCACAGCCCTTATCTTCCCTGTAGTTTGAGCCTGGATGCGTCTATCTAAAGATAAATCTCCTGTGATAGATTAAGACTTTCCAGCTCTGCCTGCTGTGATTTACGCTGGGATTACAGCACCAGCCCATTCCTTTAGCTCCACTGCCCATCCAGACATGCAGCACAACGAAAATATGATGTCACCCCTTAGCAGATGCTTCTGTACCGTGCCGACACCACTCTCTGGTGCGTGCATCTGCACCCTAGGCAGCTGGGCAAGGACCAGACCTTTTCCACACCAACCCGTGGCTGCCACAGTTTGCCTGGACAAGGCAGACACTGCAGGCAGTGACATCTGGTTTGCGGCAGCAGAGCCGAGCTGCTCTGCTCGCTGCTTGCCAAGGTGGAGTGGCATAGAGACACCTCCCCAAGGAGCCACAGCATCCCTGAGGCTGCTGCAGAGAGGCAGTGAGCGAGCAGGCAGCCCAGGGCATCCGCCAACAGCGGGTCAGGGCTGTCATGCCTGTGGTTTTCAGTTTATGGTAGAACTTCTTTATGGTTTATAGGAACACACAGTTGCATCCACAGGGGGAAAAAAAAGGGGGGGATTTAGTAGTCAGTCAGAACAGGAAAATGTAAATATGCCTCATTCACTTGTGAATGCAGATAGATATTATGAACACTGAAACTATGGTCACACTGTGGAGATAAAACCTGCAATGAATTCTCCAGGGTTTAGTCTGAGGCTTTACTGCACCATGTATCATCTAGCTCTGTCCTAGCTGCTAAAAGATATTTTGCAGTAACAGAAATGCTGAGTCCCCCAAGGAGAAGCTGCCAGTCGGTTAACACCAAGAATCTAAATTTTTTAGAGAATTTTCCAAAATCCAATGTTGTCCTGATTAGGTCCTCAGCATAAGCAATTTTTTTTTCATTATTTAAACAATTTCCCTTGAGTGTTTGCAGTCCAGACAACAGCCACATTGTGTTTAATGCAGTAGAACCAGGGAATGAAACCAGCTGGGAACAGATCAACATGGTTTTATTGTCCAAACTGAATAAAAAGGTAGAGTAAATTCAAAAGCTAGCTGCTGACAAATAGATTAGATTTAATAATAAAAGGTGCTCATGTGAATAAATAACCCATTGAGGAATTTTTTCCATTTTTAAAGTGCTTGGGGAGGACTGAGTAAATGTATTTTGTTACAATGGAGAGGTTTTAGTCCTGTGTTACAGCACAAGCAAATTGTTTAGGCACAGCCATGAGTGAAGGCAAAGGGATTTCAACGACACAGAGATCTAGGCTGTAGAAAAGGTCTTGCTTTGGTCTCTTCCACCTGATTTCAGACCTGCTCCTCCTTTCTCTTCCCTTTTCCCTTGCCTTTATGTTATACCAAAGTGTACATCATGAAAAGAAGATTTATCAGGGCTGTATAGTTTTGTGTCTTAGCACAGCAATGGATCTGCAATGGCAGAGGGAGATGGGAAAGGCTGAGATCGATCTTTTCAGTTTCCAGCTTCTAGCAGTAGCTAGAGGGGTTTTGCTATCAAGGTAGTTTATAATGCACTCCATATCCCTATAAATCAGCATTGATAGAAGTCACAAAAAGCTGTATATAGAATAGACTAGATGAAAATGACTGTGTTATTTGAAAATTTCAAGGCATTATATACTGTGATTCTCTGCAGATTAAGTACTTAGTGCATTTCTGTTTTGCTGCCACCATGATGAATGTCCCTGAATCATATTGCTTAGCACTGGCTTAAAATATTTAACAGTAATTTTTTTATTGTTTGAAAAACAAACCATTTGAGATACAAAAAGTGAGAAGTCTACAGCAAAATGCAGTAACTGCAAAATAAGCTTCATTTGCTCATTAATAAATATGATAATTGAAGCCAGAAATAAGGTAGAATAGTACATACAAAGCATTGTTGCTGTTGTATTAGATTAGAGATGAGACATACAAGACTCCAATAGTTTCAGAAGGTAATAGGTTCAAAAGGCCTCTTTATTAGACACTCACAGCTTTTTATAGACAGCTTCATACAGATGTTACATGATTAGTTATTGGATTGACACCTCCCAACACCATTGGTTAACTACAAACAACACCTATTTCTAAACATGTCACAGAAGAAAATACCAAGTGCATGATTATTTACATTCTTCATGCACGAGAAAGTTTGCTTTCTCACAATCTCTGGCTGCAGTCTGATACCCAAAAACTCCTCTCTGACCAGGCAGCCAACATCCATAAAGCATGAGCCTGTTCATGTGTTTGTATGCAGGTATAAGATCTTTTATTAAGTCTTTCCTTTATTTCTCCCTGATTAGTGCTGCTGCTCTGCTAAACTTTCTGAAATTTCTTCTGCTGTGCAAGTACAACATATATGGGCCCTAAAGTCTTAGCTCCCCTTCACAAAACCTTAATTTTCCTGTCTTCTCTGCTGTTGCTTCTGAGACATCCCTAGCTGACCTCAATCCCAGCAGATAGGAACCCACCTATTCCCCTTTGTCGAGCCTTTTGATCCCCTGCTCTTTCCATGACCATACAGAGCCAGTTTCCCTCCACATCACTTGTGCTGCACTGTGCCATGCTGATGGTGAGCTGGGCTTACTCTGACACTCCATCCTAGGACTCATCCTGAGCCTCACTGTGTTTTCCTTAAATCCAGCTTCTCTGATAAAGCCACTGCCACCTTTTTGTTTAAGTCACTTCTGTAACCTTATCTCTTCCAGGAAGAAACCCACCATAAAGTACCTGATTCCCCAAATCGCCATTTGCAGCTTATTTTCAGTCAGAGGATGTACTTGTCTTGCCTAGCTGCTGGTGGTGCACCCTTACCTTGGCTCACAGCTTTCCGTGGCCAGCACTGTCCCAGCACAAAAACCAAACTGCACGTCACCACCAACAATTTGCTTCTGGTACTCTCTTAATTGCTTTAATCCCCTGCTTTGCACTCATTTTGCCAGCAGATTAATGTTCTTCAGGCAGATGCTGTGTGTTACTACTTTCCAAAGGGCATTTTGATGTACTCTGTATAATTACTGCAAACAAATAAATCCTAAGGAACTGGGGAGTACTGTTGATTAAACAGTGGCCAAGACTTTTCAAGAAAAAACAGAGAATGTTCTATTTCCATGGAAATGGAAATGCCACTGTGTGTAGGTTTCCATTTATTTTGTAGTGAACTGGGAGAGAAAGAAACAGAAGGTAGATAAAGACAGATAACGGAGAGATGATGATGAAAGGTTAAAAAAAGAGCAACATGAGGAAGGTGTAAAATGGAGCTGAAAAACTGAAGAATGTCCAAGCAAAAATCAGCAGTGTCCTGTAAAAAAAAATTCTGACTCTTGTTTGAAACCTGTCAAATCAAAACAGCCTCAGTACCAGACCCCCTTTTCCCATTCTCAGCTGTCTCTGCTTCCTGCCACAGAGGTGCAAGCCCAGGCCCTGCCATAGGCATCATGTACCAGGCAGTCCCAGAAGCAAGAGCCCTCTAATCCAGATTCACAAGCAAAAGCTACCCTCTCTTCCAAAACCTTTCTTGTTTTATCTTTTACTTGATAAGCACTGGATCCTGAGGTTCACCTTTTTTTCCTACCCACATGTTTGAAAAAACAGGTGTCACGCTGGATTAGGCTTGCAGCATTTGCATAGGTTTCTCATCACCAGTTCTGCCTAGTGGCCTGCTTATCTGACTGCTTGAAATACTGGTTTATTGGAACACTGGTATTTGGATCATTATTTTAAAAGTTTAGGAATGTAAATTCCTGTTTCAACTTTAATTTAAGCTATTTAAAATAAAAGCCTGGACTACTAACTTCAGATATCTCCTAAAGGAATCATATAGCCCTAGGGAAAAGACTTAACCAGCTAAAAGTTAAAGCTAAACCTGGAGCTAAAACAGAGTAACAATCACATGATTTAACTGACTGGGGCTCTAAAAGTGTCCATGCTTCCTCCACACGACTCTGCTTGTAAAGCTTGAATTAAATGCCTATACCCAGGGGTATTCTTTACTGTAGTGGATATGATCTCATCCATCATGCTTCATGCATTTATGCCTATCATTTCATCCACTTGCCTTATGCATACCCTTTGATATGGAGAAATAAAGCACCCTTAGATGCTATTTCATAGTCTGGCTCTCTTTCCTAACCTCCATGGCTGCAGCCCAGGCAATATCCAGCACCGTTGGTGTCTGTGCCATGGCACTGAGCACATCTTGGGATAAAGGATGAAAGGGCCTTTTGGCTTTTCCTTATTCACGTCTGAGAGCAGGGTGCCTGCCCCCCCAGGGGTAACTTTTCAAAAGGATGGACTTTCTTGAACCCCCTCAAGCCAGTGAAGGTAAAACAGCCCAGCAGAATGTGGGAAGGAGGAGTTCCCTTGGGCTGGCTGCTGGAGGGATGTCTGCTTACAGCTTCATTGCTTATCACCCACAATAACATCCAATTTCATAAACTTAAAGGAACAGAAAGGGAGTCTTTCTTCATTTGTGAGTTAGCAAACAGTAATCTCACAACTTAAAGGTCAGAAAGTTCAATTTAGCCAGTTCTGCCAATTCTAAAGAGTCCAGGCAAAATACATTACAGCTGAATTTCCTCTCTTCCATTCATCTCTTATTTTTCTTCCTGCCACAACTTGCTCCTTAGTGTACACTTTATAAGTTTCTTCTGATCTAAGTTTAAAAAGTCTGAATGCTAAAGCCTCTGCTACCATCCTCATGAAACCCCTCTGCAGGAGCACTGACTGACTCTCTCTTTTCTTTAAACCCCTTGCCTTTACTTCCTATCCCTCGGACCATCCTAAACCATTCCTGTCCCTCCCCAGGTTTCTGGGCTACAAAATGCAGCTCCAGCTGCAGTTGCTTCTCCTTCGGCTCTTCCACAGAGCTACCACCCTGGACACCTTGTTTCAGGAAGCCAGTCCTCAGGATGGTGCTCCAGCTGCAAGTAGAACCTCTGCATGAGGGTGCTCTGTGGGATGCCTTGCTCTGTGGCCAGTTGTGTCAGGTGGGGAGGGAGAAAGCACTAGTCTGCTGATGGATACACAGACCCAAGGAAGGAAGGAAGGAAGGAAGGTATCTCAACCTTTCTCAACCGTAGTGCAGGCTCTGCCATCAATCCAAAAGCCCCAAAGACCATATAAACTCTTTATATTATACTTTGTTGTGGCTGGATGGCTCTACTCCCTCTTTAAGAGTGACCTTAATGTTTTATTTATTGTTTAAAGGATAATGATCATGGTAGAGGAATATATGAGGCAATAAATGGCCTTTGCAGGTAATTAAATGCTGAGGAGCACGGAAGCTATTGATAGCCATAAAAGCCATTTATTCCAAGTGTGCTGAGAAGCCAGGAGCACTGTTCCTCATAGCATGCAACAAGACAAGATTAAACAAACCATGGTACTAGAAAGGGGAAAGACATTTTTCTTACCCTCTCAGGGTTTGAAACTTCTGAGCTGCTGTTTATTTGGTGCTTGCAACAGAAAATATTGATTGTAATAATATGTGGTTTTCTATCATATTATTCTTTTTTTCCTAGCTGTTTTAGAAGGGCTTCGCACGTGTTGGCAAGAATTATTGCCCTCGTTCAACAAATACTCAAATAAAGGCACAGCAGGGAAGAGTGGCTTGACCACATTGTCAATGAGAAAGTCTCTTATAAAAATCCAGTTCCCAGGCCAGTGTCTTGCCTACTTAGTCACACTCCTTTGGGGAATTGCTGTTGTGCATGTCCTACCAGCTTTTCAAGGGCTCATGGACAGGAAGATCCCACATTCCTAAAGACAGAGGCATTAGTCCTGCTGTGCTTCTGCTCCATATAGATCCCTAGTTCCAGCCAGTACCACGAGAAGAGATGCTGTTCTCCCATGGACAGTGGTAGGGAACTCCATATGGTATCTATGTATCCAAATTTGACTTAGCCATGGGGAGAACAGCAAGGCTGGGGATCTTATTCACAGGCCTTCCCATCTTCCTTCGTGATAAGAAAGACACAGAGTGGCCAGAGAAGTTCTTGCAAAGAGAAAGTTTTGCTGCAGCCACATGCAGCCATTCTCTATGTGGAGACATCAACTGTCTAACAGCACAAAATAGCCAAAAGCCAAGGTTTGGGACCAAAAGAGCAAGGAAAGGATTGACTGAAAGAGAAAGTAGATGTTTATCAAAGTTAATGCTTCCCACATAAGAGAAACTTCTTCCATTTCTGTGCCCACCATCAGGTTAGCCAGAAGTTTTTTTAGCAAACATGGCTTCCTCTGAAAAATAATCTGATATCTCATAGGTGCAGGTCAACAGTATGTAGGTGTCCTAGAAATTTCCCTTTTGCATGCTCCCATCCAAGCCTCCATCAGCTGAGCATGAGGCAAATAATGAAATCTGAATGCAGAGTGGAGGCACTTCACAGGATCTCTGTTGGCTTCCCATCTCATAGCCCCTGCCACACTTCATGGAATTTTCTCCACAGGTCATCTAGATCTTGCCATCATTTTAGCTCAAACTGCTCTACCACTCCCATGGAAAATTCTGGGGTGCAGGTCCAGAGGTGCTTTGAACCCAGGTGCTGTGGGGACAGGTAACATCTCAGGGTTTGCTGTAATGTAGTCCTGAAGCTGGACATTTCCCAGATGAAGGCCTGGGAGTCACCCTACAACTACTCCCCACGAATCACTCTCATGAGCCAGAAAGTCCCTTCACAACTGAGAAAGAGCCCTGGGGAATGTGCCATGTGAGACATGAGATGGCAAGGCAGGCAGAGTGTGGGGCTCAGGTGCAGGGAGGGTAATGCACAGCCAGCAAGGTTCATTGCAGGGGCCAGCTCTAGGCACAGCCTGATGACTGTGCACTTCCTAGGCATGTAAAACATAGTTGTAAGTGATATATGCATATGTCAACAAATCCCACCTGGCCTGTACATAGACATTAGCATCTGGCAGCTTGCTGTGAGCACAGGTGAATTATGGCTTAGGGGCATGTGCTTTGGGGCAAGGTTAAAAGGTGGCTCCAGCACGGTGTAAGTGGATTAATATGACTGGACACGATGCCAGCTTCTCCTCTCGCTTCTGACGGTGTAAATCAAGGGTTACTGCACCAAAGTCAATACATGGATTAGATTCATTGGTGCAAAGGGGCTGAAAAGCACATGATTTTAAAAGAAAGGACATCTCAATTACAAGATGGAGAACAGAAACAATGAAAAATGTGGCTGCTTTGCATGGCTTCCTGTGGTGCTTTATTATGGCCCTGCTCTTTCCATGTGAGCTTTATCCCAACAGGTGCCCCCACAGACCCATCTGCGGTAGAGCTGCTACAGTGCTCCTTATCACTGCACTATGGGAAACCCTGTCTCTGCTCTGTGTAGCAGAGGAACCCCTGTGCTGACCTTGCTGCAGAGAAATGCTGGCTCCTGGAGTGATGGAAGGAGACTCAGGCAATGCAGCATTAAACATAGTGCCTCACTCCAACCTGGCCTTGGACACTTCCGGGGATGGAGCATCCACAGCTTTTCTGGAAACCTGTTTGAATCCCTCACCACCCTCACAATAAAGAATTTCTTCCTCATATCTAATCCAAACCTACTGACTAGCCCAGGCTGCCCAGCTCATGCTGCTTCTGGGGACTATTAAGTGCACCCACATCCACCCCACCCCACAGTGGGAGACCCAGGAAAGAGAAGCTTTGCCTACATCCACATCTCCTGTCTAGTCTGAGAGAAAAATAATGTTTTGCCTCTCCTCAGTGTCTGGGGAGATCCAGCGAGGATGATGTCAGGGACATCCGTGTTGGAATTATGTGGGGAGGGAGACATACATTCAGAGTGTAACAGCAACTGCAAAAATTCTGGTTGTGGAATTGCCTTCTCTCACACACAGCCTTGCCGTGCAAAAGTAAATGCAAATGTACATGCAAATTCAAATGCAAATGAAAACGCAAATGCCAGGCCTCCTGGGCTCTACTTGCTCAGTGCTACAGAAATCCCTTGACCTCTCAGAAACATTCAGCTTGCTGCAAATGTCCTAGTGGAGAGGAAAGAAAAGTACTGCCTTCCAGTCTGGGCTCCTGCCTTTCCTCCCCTATGTGTGAGAGTGGTAGCTCGATTTCTTTGTACAAAAAGATGATTTCTGCACCCTGTGCACAGCCCTCTCCCAGCTTCGGTGTGCAAAGCACACACTTTAGGGTATTCTTGGTGAACAAGTGATTCAAAAATCATTATTGTGGACACTAAAACACCTTTCTCTCATCTGCCATAATGTGTCTGCTGTTAAATTGGATGCGTGAGAGACAGTGTGCTCCCCAAACACCCACAGTGTTGTTAATAAAAGAAAAGGAAAAATAATTTAAGTCAGGAGGAAGCCTGCAAGTGAAATGAAGGCTTATGCCCATAATTTACATCTTTCTTTTTTTCTAAACTAGCTTTGCAGTGCCATAGTAAGGCCCCAGGGCAGCTTTCCAGCTGCTGATTGCAGATGGGGCTGCAGGCATGTCTCAGCTCCATTGGGGTGGTGTGGGGTCAGCACCCTGCCCCAGAATGTGAGCAAGAAGGAAGCTCAGGGGTGCCATCCACCTGGGAGCCCAGTGCTGCTCAGCGCAGGTGCCCCTCAGGACCACCACCATCCTTGGCTGCATCTGCCCCATGCTACAGCCCCTCCAGGCTTTGCCCCATATGGCCAAGCACTGAGACAGGGACCTTGCTTGTTCCAGAGGGTTTTAAGCTAGGAGAAACATTCCTGCAAGTAGCAAAGCAAACCACTTAGCAGTCACAACTCATTTAGGTTTATACTCACAGATGGAGGTGGCAGATCAGGATCCAGCCTGACTGTGCTACAGCTAATTAATAATATGTACCTTAGGTTTATGCTAACATAACATGCTGGCCCAAAATTTCTCTGCTGGGGCACCTCAGAACAATGGTTCTCATCCAAACACCTCCTCTATAGCCACTGGGAAAATACTCAAGTAAGCTCACTGCCTCCCTCTGGAAAGGTCCCGCAGAGGCCTGCAGTTCCCTATCATACTGTCTTGGGGTGACTTTATGACGTTGTATCCCTTATCACCGTTCTATGCCCAGAAATTAATCTTGTGCCTTTCTGTGCCTTTAAACTGAGCCTGAGAAGGGGGAGGGAAAAAAACTGAGCGAACTTTTCAAGACAGTTTGTGCTTCAAGGTCACTCCTCTGCATTCTGCTGCTGTGGGGCAAGAGTGGAGGAAGCACCCTTCCTGCTTCCCAGTCAGCTTTCAGCTCTGTTTCTCCAGAGGGAGATGGAGAGTTGAACTTTTTTTTTCCTGGGACTTCAGCTTTTCCCTTCTTCTCTTCTGGGCTGTTTCAACACCAGAACTCACTTAGAGAACTCTCCACTGAGGCCTGGAAGGGGCCCATGCTGAACTCCAGCTCTGGGAGGGGAGAGACCACACCCACAGAAGGGCTTTAAATTTTCCCAGGTTTCTCTCCACAGCAAGAAGTTTTATTATTTAGCATTATTTAGCATTATTATTCATTTACAGTGTGTTTGTTAAATAAACATTTTTTTTCCCTATTCACTTTCCTCTGAGGAAATATTTCTTTTCCGAACCTGGCTGGGGAGGGGCAGCTGTAACCTGCCTTCTATCAGAGGATATTTTCCTCCAAATATGCCTCAAACCGGCACACACACACACAGAGCACAGCACCAAAAAAAAAAAAAGGACAACCAGTTCTTCAGCTCTATTAAATCTTGAGCCCAAGGTGATGGAGCAGCCTACCTGCCTCCATCCGTCTGTTCTCGTACACCTCCGGGCTCTCTGTCACGGCACTGTACTGCTGGAAAGGCTGGTTGCTGAAGAGATTGTCACACAGGAGGCTGCAGCAGAGCTTCTTCAGGAAGCGCAGGACATACCCAATGCTGTTCACTACCAGCAGGCTCTGGAGATGCTGCTTCCCCTCGAAAGAAGCTGAAACTGGAAAGCGAAACAGAAGCAATTCAGTACCTGCGGATGCATGGCAGGAGGAAGCATGAGAGCAGGGGAAATTTTACTCAAGTATTTGTATGTCTTAAAATATTTTGCAAAATTACCCTACCTGAGGCACACAACAAACTGGAGGGATTTAAGGAGCTGAGCTGGCGTGACCCAGATCACCTTCCCCCTGGAGAGCTGAAAGGTGCTGACTGGCATGGCCAGCAGTGCAAGGTTTTCTAATATATGCATCCAACTGAAAACTGTATTGTGTCATTAGAAGGAGGCAATTATGATACCCTGGTCTAGGGAAGGGGAGAGAAAGTGATCTGCAGTGATCACAAATAGTGATGGGTTATTAGGCTGACTTCAGCAGTACCCAAGGTTTTAAAAGATAATGGGGAGATAAGAATTAAAGGCATGGCTGTGAATGAATGAAAGGTACCAAGGTTGTACTGAAGGGAGGGGTAACAACTTCATCACTGATCTTTATTTATGAGTTAATTGCATTTATAAGCAAGGGAATGCTGGCAGTCGTGGTCTATCCAGAATTCAGTAAAGTATAAGAAATCTTTCATTAAATTGGAAATGATTGCATATGAAATGTGGGTCAAGAAACGACAACAGGGTCTGCTGGCAGGAGACCCCAAGTCCCAGGGAGAAACCAGCAGCAGTCTGTGCTGGCACAAAAAGATTTTGTGGATGCCGTAACCTGGCACACATCATCCATGGAGAAGAAGACTGGGAGATTGCACAGAAAGGATTGACTGACTTTGACTTCTTTGATAGCAAAAATGAGTGAAAAAATCTGGAAAGTAAACAGAAATCCATAACTCTTTGAGGAGGCTGAAAACAACCTGATGGTAGAAGAAATGACAATACAAGCTTACCAGATGCCCATAAAACAGCAAGGTGACAGAGTCATGAAAAACTCAGATATATTTCCAGAAAGTGTGGGACAAAACATTTCCAGGAGAGAAAATGGAGTGTTAAAACCACTATACAATGTTCTGGCGAAACCTGAGATGGATACATGGGAATCATTCTGGTCATCCAGGCTGTAGAAAGGTGAATTCACACTTGCAGAAGTGCACAGGCAGACCACATGGATGTTTGGGGGAAAGACATTTTCCCTGTGGCCCTGCAGCCATCACCATCCTGCTATGTGGGATCACTGATCTGATCTTCCTCACCTGAAAGAAACTGTGTATTTCAGCCTAGCAGGATGAGGATGGCTCTCTTAGAAATACATTTAAGGGTAAGAAGAGAGCAATTAAAATTGCTGGGTAAACCTGACAGGGGACATATTTAGCCAGGAATCAAAAAGGGCATAAGGTCCAGCCATGGAAGAGGTGGAGGGGGTCAAAATCAGACCCACCAGGATCAGCTGTAGCAAAACACTTCAGTTTCAGCAGGTTTGCAGGGAGGACTACATGATATGGCTGCCTGGACTCTTCCACCTGGAAGATTTCTTCCCAATCCTACAGTCTCCCATCACTACTTACAAGTAAAAGTTACAACATTAGACTTATAATTTTGGGGATAACTTCAGGGATTTCCTGTTGGCCTGAGCTGCTGTGAGGGATCACGCTCCACAGCTGGTTAAGCACCTGTGAGCCAAGCCATGGGAAGATTGGAAAGCCTCTGACAAAACTCATCTGTGCTGCTGGGAGTGAGGTGCAATTGCAGAGCCATGCCATGACTAGGAGGCCATTCACCTCTCTTTGATGACTAGAAGAAGCATGAAATTGGGAGAAATGTTGACCAGGTGCTTTTAGTTCAGGTGAAGCTGAAGCTGAGCCAGCTCAGAGGAACTGAGACCAAGGAACTTGGCAGGCTTGGCGCACAATATGACTCTCCTGATTGTAGTGAAAATCATACATGCAGCACAGAACTAGGCAAAAATGAAGCTTTGCACTGAATTGCTTCAGTCTTGTGTTTCTGTGAACAAGTCTGGATCATTTTCAGAGTATTTCTGATGTCCCTTAGGGAAGGCACACCTGTGATTACAAAGAACTCGAGGAGAGGGAAGAAGCAGGATTTATATGCTGCACAAGGGGCCAGGGCCTGGGCTCCCACACAAGAAGGTCCCAGTGGCACAGCTGAGCATCTGCAGTCCCTGTGAAACTGATTGGACTTGCAATCCTTGGCTTTGTGTTCGTGCCTGACTCATCTGCAGCAGCTCATTGGAGAGTGCTGTTCCCATATTCCCATCATTGTTTCATTCCCACTGCATCCCCGTACGCCAAAACAATGTTGTGACACAAAACTCTTGCTACAATAGAAGGAAAGTTTACATTCACCCTGAGATCCAGGCATGGGACATGGGAGGCTCATCAGGACACAGCAAGAATTGTCACTGTGGGAAGATGAGGAGCTCCTGGGAATTTCCCCTTGGTCTCTGATAATCTCTGATATATTTGTGTAGACTGTGTGCAGTCCTGATGCCTAGGGAATTGCCATGGGACTTTTGCAATTCCTGTAGTGTAGAGCAGATTTGGCTCATGAACTGCAGGCAGGGGAACACACCAACATCTAAACTCCATAAAAATTGCCCTTTCGGGAAACATAGGATCATGGAGTCATAGAAGGATTTTGGCTGGAAGAGACCATTACAGGTCTCTTAGTCCAACCCTCCTGCAATGACCAGGAACATCTTCAGCTAGCTCAGATTGCTCCAAGGCCCATCCAACATGACCTTGAATATATCTGAGGATGGGGCATCCACCACCTCTCTGGGCAACCTGCTCCAGAGTTTTGCTACCCTCATCACATGAGGTGGTAGTTGTACTTGTGGTGGCAATGCGGGTCATGAAGTGGGCTGGAATTGCTGCTCATCCTTGAATGGCTGCATGAAAATAGCTCTAAACCCTGGCCTCAGCACTGTTCCAAAGAGTGGTAAGAGGCAGACCCTGGAGTGCGTGTTCCTCTCCTGAATCACCACTGCAATACCCCTTACCAAGATTACTTCATCTGACACCAAGGTAATTCCTGCAGCATTTTACAAAGGCATAACTGATACTCAGAGCTGGTTGCCATCCCACTGACAGGAACAGGACGTCCAGGGCAGTCAGGGTTGGGGAACATGTTAAGACTTCAAGCACTTCCCAACTGACCCCAAACCCCTTACGGAGATGCTTTACCTGACACCATCTCGCCTCCGTAGCCCTGCCTGATGAGGGAGAAGACCACCTTTTGCTGGAGTGCACAGTCGATGCAGGCTTGCACTGCTTGCTGCAGGGCCACTGATGGCCGCTCTGGGCCAAAGTGCTCCGGCAGCTGCTGCACCTTTTTTCTGTCAAGGTACGGCCCCAGGTTTGCTTGCTTGTTGACATAAATGCAGACTGTAGACATAAAATCCCAACAAGGTTATTACAAAACAGCCCTGAGAGCATCCTAGCAAATTCTAGCATTCTACATTTCTATTCTTTTCCAGTTCTTCCTTCACTGGTGGATTGTCATTTGCAATGGCAGAGCCAGACTTCCTTGTGCTGATGACCCACTGCCAAAGCAAAGCAAGCCGAGTTTAGGTCTAGCTCAGTGTCACAGTCTAGGATAAGCTACATGCATCTAAAAAAGCTCTTGTGTATGCCTGGGGTCTGCTCTCTTGAGTCTTCCTTGTCCATGAAACTGGTGACCAGAAAAATGCCCTGGGAGTGCAGAACAGTGACTACCAGTGGTGACTTCACAGCAAGGAGGGAATGCCAGCCTGAGGCATGTTTTCAGATTTTTTTTTTCCTTATGTGTTTTTAGACTGGTTCACTGGAAGCCACTCTGAGAAGGGCTGCTCTGAGATGAATTTTGGAAAGACTTTGGACCCTTGCTTCCTCTGGCCTTAATGCATCTGGGAGAAGAAGTAATTTCTGGAGGGCTATGCTGCACTGAGCTGCACAGCACCATGGCAGAGACTGGTCTTTGGGAGCTTCCTAACCCTCCATGTCCAACCTAACACTCTACAAACTGCATCAAGTTGAGACAAACTGTACCTGGTGTGCAGTGATACATTTTGGGACCACAACAACGCGACTGCTCTGCAGGAGTCTGAGAGGGGTCAGCCTCTCCACAGCCAAGCCCTGCCTCCTCTCATAAGCTGCAAAAGCAGTTTATCTACATGCCATCAGGTCTGCCAGCAATAGCCAAAAACCCCAAATGTTCTCCTGACTACCATGATCTTATTTTAAGCTTGGCTGAGGCCAGCTGCATCTCAGGGGAAGCAGGGATAGCGCTGCTGTAACTAAGGGCTAAGACACAGCCTAAAGTCAGGCTAAAGTGAGACATATTATAATAGCAGGCTGAGTGTTCTCGAGCTGTCATCTCTCAAACAATATAACATTATCTTCTGACAGAAATCAGATACGTGACAAAAAAACCCCATCAAGCAGAGTGGAGGACATGATGACAGCTGTGTAAAGTTGGAAATAATTTACAGTTTGCATCACCATAATGAAAATCTAGTGCAACTGTCACAGTGCACTCTGCTCCCCCATCTCGCAGGGACCAGCAGAAGGGGCTCAAGCAGTACATCCTGGGTAAACAGGAGGATAATAGCAATCACACTTACCAGGATACCACTTTACACCTTCCAAGTGCCAAACAAACAGAGGGGTAGTGCACTGAAAATACAGCAGCAGCAGCATGCAGGAATTTCAGGGGGATGTCAGAGTGCAGCTTTCCCAGAGTGCCACACCTCGACAAATCTGCAGAATGTGGCTTCTGTGTGACAATCCACTGGTTTTGTCGGGGCTCAGCAGTGGGAGGGACTCTGCAGCTTGCAGGCAATGTGCTGAATCCCCCACTGCAGAGCCAGGGTCCCTACAGTCCTTTTGAAGAAGAGAGGGAGGTAAAGGCTGGCTTGAGCTTCCCTTCACCTCCTGCCAGCCCTGCTCTGGTGGGAACCTGCACGGACTGTGGGGAATATGAGGGAGGAAAGGTGCCAGTGGCACAAGGATGGGCAGACAGAGGTGTGGGGCACTGCTGTGCCCCAGCCTTCGCAGCCACCCTGGTGATCTGGCAGGGCTGGTGGACTGTGCCTCCCTGTCCCGTTCCAAAAGCAGCCCCGGGCAACCTCTCAGGGCACTTCCATCTACTCAGACGGTGTTTGCCAAGTGCTTTGCAAGCTTTGTGTGTGAAGGGATAAACGAGAATAAAACATATTATTGTCGTTGTTGCTTGGTTTACTATCATTCTGCCACCAGAGCAGATGGAAAACTTCTCCTCTGTGCATCCCAGCTAAGAAATAATGGGATTTATGTGCTGTGTTTAGATTCTAATGTTATCTAACCCATTTCTCTGCTGAAATCTGAGGGTAAATCTGCTGTCTTGTTGATTTTCTTCTCATTTACATCAGTTTAAAAGCCTTGACCTATGTTACTTCTGATAATATAAACAAAAAGATGCAGTAAGGCTGCGTTTTCCAACTACATTTGGAAACGACCACTCCTGCTGCTGTGATAAGGCTTTGGGGTTTTTGTGCTGGTAGCCCTGCCTCCAGTTAGACCATGGCTCCTCCATTCTTCTCCCCACAGCTGTAACAGATGCTTCATGTTCACACTGGGATTTAGTTTGGTCACTGCAACATGTTAGATGGGGTGAAAATGTTAGTTATAAAATGGAGCATTCATGGGTTTTTGATGTTCACATTTCAAGAGGAATGGAACTGACATCTCCACTAAACTCGACACAAGGCAGTCAAAATATAGCCTTGCAGGTCATCTCTGCATGACAACATCTGGTTGTCAGCCCGTGGCTCCTGCTCACCCCTTGGTCAAGGAGCACTTGAGGCTGAGTACCTGTGAGAGCCTGCGGGGTGTCCGATTTGGGTACCGTAGCTGCATCCTGGGGGATTGAACTAATATCCGGCTCCGGCGTGCTTCTCGGAGGAGAGATTGCTAAAGGAGTCATCAGGACACGAGATTTCAGCTGCAAAAAACAGTGAAAGTATACACAAGATATTCCAATTTTATTCTCTGTATGTCACGCCCCATGAACTCCCACTCATTAGCAATCTGCTATTGCATCACTTTCTCCAGGCCAGAAGATCCATCCTGCTCCCAGGAGGATACTGGAGCCTGAAGCCTTACTGATTTGCAGCAGACAGCAACGCCTTAAGCTACAGGATGCAAATATTATGCCACCCACCGGGTAGTTATTTACACCTGAGCAAATTGAGTCTAACACTCCAACAAATCAGCGCAATGGCATTTTATGACCCATTTCATGAGGGTGTAAACAATGCTCCACAGCTCAGAAACACAGGGTCTTTAACTGCGTCATAATTTAGGGCCAAATTCTGGCCTTGGTTGCAGCGGTGTACATCTTGTGTAAATCCAGTGGCACCAAGAGGCTACTCTGGGCTGACACCCATGTAAATAAGCCCACATTTTGGCCCATTGTGTGTTATTACCAGCTAGTAAATACAAACTGCTGCACTGTTGCACCCAGTGATCTTTGTGACCTGCAGCCCAGCTGGGAGAAGGGAAACATGATGGGAATTTACAGTGCAGTATCACTGTGTCTTTATGCTGCCAGCACCTGGTGACATCTCACCAGTCAAATGATGATCAGGTCCTCATATTTAAAAAGGACTGATGGGATGGATGTGACCTGAAGCTACCACTCTTGATTTTCCTTTTGCTAAGGAGTAGGGGGAAAGCAGAGAGCCAAGAGCACAGCTTGCTGGTTTATATATTTACATGTACTGCACCAAGGTGTTCTTCTGACAGGTATTTTTTTCCTTTTGTTGTTTTTCTGTGGACAATGTACAAAGTATATTTTAAGTAGAAATTAAGTCACACCACTGTCTACCAACCAAATCCCTGGAGGAGAATAGCAGTTGTTTTGTATGAAGAATTTTGTTGTCCATGACTATGAATTACAAATGTCTAAAATAATGGTCACTGTTTCAGTATAATGGTAAAACCAGAAAGCTGGGGAAAGGAGAGGGAAGTACATAGAACTTAGGAACATCTAAATGAGTTTTTACCACCACCACCCCTGAAGCAGGCTAAATCCCTTTATTTCTAGTCTGAAAGAGAGAAAAGATATTAAATAAGTGCATCTGAGACAAGCTATGGGTTTGACCTCCTGCTGTATGGCAGTTGTAGAGTATGAGGGACCCCGAGTTGGCCCCTGGCTAGTGACATTTCTCACTTGCCTGTGTTGTCCTGTTTTTGTAGAGTTGTCTTGCCTTCAGCCTGGGATCAAGGATGGCCAGCGACAAAGTGCTGAATCACTGACTATGATTCACAGAATCACTGACTATGCTGAGCTGGAAGAGACCCACAAGGATCATCAAGTCCAACTCCTGGCCCTGAACAGGACCATCCCCAAGAGTCTCACCATGAGTCTGAGAGCACTGTCCAAACGCTTCTTAAACTCTGTCAGGCTTGGTGCTGTGACCACTTCCCTGGGGAGCCTGTGCCAGTGCCCAACCACTGATATCCAAACTAAACCTCCCCTGACACAACTTCAGGCCATTCCCTCGGGTCCTGTCACTGGTCACCACAGAGAAGAGATCAGTGCCTGCCCCTCCTCTTCCCCTCACAAGGATGTAGCAGATTGCAATGAGATCTCCCCTCAGTCTTCTCCAGGCTGAACAGACCAAGTGCCCTCAGCTGCTTCTCCTACGGCTTCCCCTCAAGACCCTTCACCATCTTCATTGCTGTCCTTTGGACACTCACAACAAAGTCCTGTGGGAAACCCATCAATAACAGGTCACCCCATTCCCTATAGCCCTTTGTGCCTGAGCCGTGAGCCAATTGCTCACCCATGGCATGATGTGTTTATCCAGCTCTGTGCATGACATTTTGTCCAGAATGATACTGTGAGAGAAAGTATTGAAAGCGTTACTGAATGGGAAGATAACAGTTCCAAAAATCAAGGTCTCCATCCAGTTTGGTATTTATTCCATGTGAGAAGGTAAGAAGCAGCATGATTTATTATGTTCTATAGCGACATGTTAATTATTCACTTTTCTGTGGCAAAGTGGGTTGGCAAAGTGAAACTTTGGGTAGCCCCTGTGTTAGGCTTCTGGGCTTGTTTTTGATCACATATACATATATGTATATACAGTGAATGCATATATACATATGTGCATTTGTACACACTCTATATGAAACATATAGATCTATAGAGATATGTGCATATCTACTTGTATGTATAGAATCACAGAATCATTCAGGTTGGAAAAGACATCTAAGATCATCGAGTCCAATCATTCCCTAACATTGCCAGGACCACGACTAAATCATGTCCCTAAATACCTACACATTTTCTGAACACTTCCAGGGATGGTGATTCCACTTCTTCCCTTGCTCCGAGGCTTGAATACTCTTTTAGTGAAGAAATTTTTCCAAACACACAATCTAAACATCCCCTAGCACAACTTGAGGCCATTTCCGTTTTTGCTGTCACTGGTTGCTTGGGAGAAGAGACCAACCTCCACCTGGCTACACCCTCCTTTCAGGGAGTTGTTGAGAGCCATAAGGTGATCCCTGAGCCTCCTTTTCTCCAGGCTAAACAACCCCAGCTCGCTCAGCTGCTCCTCATAGGACTGATGCTCCAGACCCTTCACCAGGCTTTGTTGTCCTTCTCTGGACAGGCTCCAGCAACTCACGTATGCTCTCACACATGTATTTCTCTATATAGATGCTATTTTTGAGACAGTACACCTGACAAACTCTGCTTCACTTGTGTGTTTGCTCACATTCCTGTGGTCCCAAACAGAGTCTCAGATGTCCCCTCTTCAGCCCCTGAGCCTCGTGAGTGTGCACTGCCCCAACAACACTGTGCACTGCCTCACCAGCACCATCAGACCTCTTTCTCCACCTAGATCTTGGAGGCCCAGGCAGGCTTATGTTCAAGAGCAAATAAACAGAGGGCAAGGCTTGTAGTGTGGAAGCCACTTCTTGTCAGTTTCCTGTTTTAGTGAACAATTTACTGCAAAATTAATTGCAACAAAATGTGCTCTACAGCCTCTGGGTACAGATAAATGTCATTTTATTAGGGGTAGTAGACAACTGGCCTTTGTTAGATCAAAATAAAACAATGCCTGATTAGTGCAAGAGACAGGACGCTAAGCAAAAAACAGCTTAGCTACCTCCTGGCCACCGAAACCCTGAGTAGTCCCTGAATATCATGAAGTGTAAATCTCAAAGTATTCCCTTTAAAGATGTCTTTTCTTGGACTGAGTCTTCTCTATCGAAAAGCCAACCCAACCAACCAGCTGACTGACTGAGAGATTGCCAATAGAAAGCACATATGTGTGAGAGTCAAAAAAAGCAGTGAAGAAGAGAGAAAGAGAAAGAGAAAATGAGACAGAGGAAATCTGTCAGAGCACATTGGGAAATCCTTGTGGTAAGTCACTTGAATCAGCTTTTGACTATCAAACGTTGTAAGTTTCAATATGCACAGCATGAGATGTAAAAGTGGTTGCTTTAAAACAAGATCTACAACCACCCCCCCACTCTTAGAGACTTTCTGCCATAGAAGAGAGATCAGAGAAAGCTGATCAGAGATTTTGGGTAGGAAATAAGGGTGTCTACTTTATCAAAGTCACCTCTCTGCATTAGATGCAGACAGAGTGAGCTTTTGTGCCATCAATGCTGGCTACAAGTTTGTTTGAGTATGGAGTGGCTGTGGATGGGGAGGATTCTGCTGAGTCCTGGAGTTTTTATTGCGATCTGCACACCTCTTCAGAGAAGCCAGGATTCTTCTAACTGGTATTTTTGTCATCCAACACCAAAAAATGGAAGAGGGTGAAGAACATTTGCGAGGCAACATTTTTTTTTAAGAAGATCTCTGCCAGCATGTACAGTAAAATACGTGGGAAAGAAACACAATGAACCACAATACAGTCTTTCCCTGCCATTTTCTTAAATCACTTAGGTTCTCATTTTTATGGCTCCCTGTTCCCCTGTACCAGTTGTCCCTTGTCCTGAAAAGACAATTACTAGAAAAGGCTGGGATTCACCCCATCCCCATGGGCCTTTGTCCTTCCACACAGCAGGGCAGAGGTGCCTCTTGGCAATGAGAGCTTTTGCTGCCAGAGAGACAACGATCTCCAGCCCCCACAAATGTGCAGTAAGATGAGTGTCTGAGCCAGCCTGGTCCTGCCATGTGGACTTCTGATGGTTGGACAGAAGGTTGCCATTAAACCTACACCAGGGAAGCACAGAACTTCTGAGCACATGTTTTGGGGTCTGTGGCTCTGTGCATTTGGCAGTGAGTGAGGAGACTCAGCATAACACAAGCCCAGTCTTAGGGGTAAGATTGGGGTCAGCTGGCAAAGGGGAAACACAGTCCAAGGTCTTTCCCACCTTCTCTTCTTGTGTCATGCAAAAACTTTCTTCTGCACAGCAAGTGATGCAAGCAAGCCTGCACACAGCCTCCTACATCCCATCAGTGTGTCACAGTGAATGAGGCAGGGAGCCTTGACAGGAGTGTATGCAACCTTGAAATCCAAGGCTGCATCATAGTGGATAAAAAAACTAAAAAAGAAAGGTGGATAAACAGCACACTTTAAGGTTGTCTGTGCAATCTCATCCCCAGGTGTGTCCAAATCCTGACTGCTTATTTGTCACCATTAGTATTGACTTCTAGGGCAGAAGGGAATGGAAATTGTCACTCCACACGTGTCACTCTCACTGCCCACCCCACCTGGCAGGAGCTTGCAAGGTCCTGGCTGATCTGGGCTGGGACCACCTCCCAATCTGGGAGCTGCTTTGGTTGTACAGAGGGACAAAGCCCTCGAGCTGCTCAGAGGGAGCCATCACTTTTTTGCCCACCATGTGGTGGTCTGTGCTGCAGCACTGCCCCATGCACGTGTCCCTCTGATGTCCTCTAACCCAGCAAACCCCTGCAGGATGCTGACAAACCCTTCCCTTGTACAGGCTTTCCAGGCAGCTCTTCAGGCCTGCTCTCACTCACAGCCAGAGAAATACAACCCATCCATCTACTAACCTCCCCCACCACGGCTGCCAGAATAGGCTTTTTCCTGGAGATTTAGACAATCAGAAAGAATATTGTATTTTGGGGAAATGTAACATTTTATGGCAAATAGCTCCACATAAGGTATGAAACAGTTTTTGGAAAAACAGCTGATGAAATTTTATAGCCAAAGCTGTGAAAAAATAAACAGGATAGCAAGGAAAAGACTTTTCTTGGTGATGAAGTGTGATGAAATGTCATTTCAGGAAGACACAGATATTTGCTTTAATATCAATGAAAACAGGCAATAGGTCACCTGTCTGTAAAGAGCAGATGATTGAAAATGTCTGTTATTCACATCTCGATCAAAATAAATTTAAATCTAGGCTGTAAATTCCTAGTTTCCTAAAAATTCAGAAGTATTTTTCCATCTGTTCTGTAATAATTCAGCTATCTGGTTGCTGTAAAGAATTTGGTCGTCTGCCATTTGGGCAGGGAGTCACTTTTTAAAATGCATTTAGGTCTCGTGGTATCTGAAAGTCATACAATTGTCAAGCTAATTAAATCAAGCTAGAGTTCCCCATCAAAAAATGTAATCTTTGACTCTGGGAAGTGCTTTTGATGGAGAGGGGTTCACTTCAGCTGAGCACACAGCTTACAAAGGCACCTCATGGAAAACATCACTTCAGAGAACGGATCCTACAGCACAAATAAACAGCACCAGACAGGATGCCATGGATGCTGCAGCTCATGAGTGTCAGCTCCATCCACCTAAGCCATTGGTCATAAAAGGATGCCTTTATTTGTGCCATGCTCACCAAGAAAGGACATCATCTCAGTGGCACTGCCGAAGGAGGGATGCTGTTGCGTCCTCACTCAGCGCCTGGGGACAAGGACGAGGAATGCATGCTATCCAGCCAGGGGGAAATCTTCCCTTTGGAAGAAGAGGGGGACACAGCAATCAAATGCTCGGTCACTTAGGTCCAAAGCACAGTGTTAAATGCTGTCATTTCCAGGAATTCAAGTCTCCCACTCCTCCCATTTGTATGTATGTGGTTGGTGAAAGACTTTTTTCCAGGAGGATGAGTGCCTTTGGGATAGAAAAGAATATACTCCCCAGCATTTTTTTTTTGGTCAAACTACAAAGCAAATGTAAATGCAGGAGCAAGAAATGGGGGTCACAAGCAGAGACAGAAGGAATGAGGTTTGACAAAACCCTGCATACAAGGTCGTTGTGGTATCTGGCAAATCACTAAATCTCAAACCTCAAAGATCCAATTTCAGCACATCTCCAAAGTATTATTGTCCAGACTGCATGGTTTTGATCTAAAGAGTCTACAAGTCACCCAGTTTTACTGATAATAACTAAATGACTTGAAATAAATAAATACAATAAATAATAAACTCGTAATTACAAGTATCTCAAGTAAAGCAATTCAGATGTTTCCATCCTGGAGTTTTATCCTGATCTGGAAGTGAAAATTAAAAGTATTTCCATATCTTACATTTTACAAAACACTTGAGTATTTCCCCGAGTCTTAGCTCTAAGCTTGGACTACTACTATGAAATTCTGCTTTATTCCCAAAAGGGACACCTAAGACTGCTGTCAGGGTGGCTTTGCTTGGCTGCTGCTGTTACACCATTCCCATTATCAAAGTGAAAGCTTTTCAAATGGGAAACAGTGGCTGGAACTGTTTCTTGGTCATGCAAGGAGTGTTTGCAGCACACACTGAGACACACTTCAGAATGTGGCCCCATAGCAGAGAGACTGAAGTCAGGAGAGCATGGAAATACACTGGAAAATGCAGAGGATGAGGAGAAAGTATTAAGGACTGAGGCATTGACAGCTATGGCAGCAGTTGCTGCACAAGGGAGTGTGGAGAATTAGGGGATTCTGGAAATGGGATGCAGAGGGGTGGAGAAGAGGGCTTGCCTGGAAAGCAGAGAGGAGGCTAGATGGAACTTAGGGGATGGGAGGACAAATATCTTGCAGGAGGTGAAAAGGAGAGAAAGGCAAAGATGAGGGTAACCTGCTCTAGATTAAGCTCAAATCCAAGGATCACAGGAACCAAAGAGTTTGTCTCTGTGTCCAGAGCTCAGCCAGCAGCACTGTGCCTGGGAGGTTGTTGTCCCCCATGAACCAGGAGAGTCTTAGGGAAGAGCTAGGCAACACCCTGGCAAAGATCTCCTCCAGGGAAGGCTGGATCAGCCTTGTACATACCCTCTATGTATTATTTTATTAAGTTTTCTCTCTTGACACCAGAAACTCAAGCAACTCTTATTTTCTAACAGTCAGAAATTTTTCCCCCTTGTGTAAAAGCCTGCATGTCTGTACCAGTTCCCATTAAAAACAAGGATCAGGCACAGCAAACATGTACAGTGCCCCGAGCTGGCTGGGGACACAGGCAGAGAGATTAACAGAGCATTCTGCTGAACACAAGACACCTCACTAAAACATAACCCAGTTTCACCAGAACAGTTTTGTTTCCCCAGAACGAATTCTCCTTCCCTCAGCATCACAGTCCCATTTTTGCCTGGTGTGAGGCATCACAGTGGCACTGCTCCCACTCGTGCAGAGCCCACTCTGGGGTGTGCTGGGGGAGACCCAACCCAGCGGCAGCATCAGAAGGGCTTAAAGCACAAAGCATTCATCTTTCTTCAGTTCTGCCTTTGTCCCAGGGTTGCACAGAGAGCTGGACAGTGACCAGACATATAAAGTGAAATCTAATTATTTTTCTCAAATGCCCCTCTTTTCTTCTTTCCTTTGGGACTTAGCTTCTTACCCCCCCCCCCTTTATTTCCACTCTCCTGTATTCCTTTCATTCTCTGTTCAGTTTATTCAATTTTTAATCACTGTTAGTGAGAGAAGAAAAATGTGACAAATGAGAAACACTTCCCTAA
This sequence comes from Erpornis zantholeuca, assembly GCA_013400515.1. Taxonomy (NCBI): domain Eukaryota; kingdom Metazoa; phylum Chordata; class Aves; order Passeriformes; family Timaliidae; genus Erpornis; species Erpornis zantholeuca. The sequence goes on from VZTN01030631.1 coordinate 222,246, forward strand.
AGGTGTGCAGCCAACCCACACAACACTATGGGAGACAAGTTATTTTCAAACAGACCAAATTAAATAACTTTAGCCTGTGGAAAAATATACATGGTGTTGTTCTTGGGGTGGCCTGCTCAGGACCAGAAGTTGGACTCAATGATGCTGATGGGTCATCTTCAGCTTAGAATATTCTATGATTCTGTGATTTTTTTCACCAGCTAATGTAGAAGAGAAACCATCTTCTCTTTTTTTTTTTTCGCATTGTTCTGACCCAGACTTGCACAACTTTTCCTCCGTTCCTGCATTTCAGATGAATTTATAGAAGGAAATATATGAAGACCAACAGGAGGTGGAGAAGGAATGTGAAAGTCGTGCATCTACCTTGTGCCCAGGTTTTCTCCCTCTCTTCTTTGGGATCTTCATGACTGGCAGAGCTCCAGCTGTTGCCGAGAAGAGGTTGTGAACAGCCATTTTGATGGGTGCTGGCTGGAGCGGGGGCCGCCCACGCTTCCTCCCTGCCATCCTGGGGGACTGCATCTCCCCAGCAGCCAGGCTGGGGTCCAGGCACGGTGGGTGGCTCATCTGTCCTAGGATGAGAAAAGAAAAAAAAGAAAGCAAACCAACTTTTTATTTAATTTTCATTTTAGTTCTTTTTAATCTGAGGGCAATTGTTTGATGCTGTCATTTTCCCTGTTACCACTGATCACAGAGCAGCAGGAAGAACACCACAGATGTATGACCCTGGGTGGGAATCACCCGACCACAGCTGGTCCAGCTTCTCCAAAGCCAGACAAAACCCTTATCATTCCAGTTCCCCTCTCCTCACCATGAGCACAGTAGAGGGAGCTGGCTCAGATGGCAAGACCCCTGTTACAGATGTCCAGTAGGTGAATCCCACATCCTGCAAACAAGTGTGGTGAAGGCTCGAGCGTGCAGCCATCTCTCAGTGCCTGCTTTCAGAGGGATTTTGGAGTAGATGATCCCCCAAAGTCCCAGCCAACCTGATTTTTTCACAAATTCTGTGGTTCTGCAAATCCTGCCTCACCTCAGGAGTACTACCAATACCAAAATGGATTTCCCTCCTCTTCATCCTCAGCACTCCTGAGTGGGAAGGCAGGGCTGGACCACGAGGCTGGCAGCAAAAGGTAGACATGTTAGAGGGTAATTGCCAAACATTTCCTCTCTGCAAGTTTAAAGCTTCTGTTACCACACAGGTTAGTAGTGGGATTTTGGATGTACACCATTAATGCAGTTACTTCACCACAACTTCATGCAGCTGCTGAAGCTGAGCAGGAGTAATGGAGTGGAATCTGGTCCATCTTCCTCTGCCCAGATTTTAATAAAGAAAACAAATATACAACCATACACACAGGACCAAGGGAATATATGGCATCCTTCACAGCTTCTAGTAAGGGTCACCGACTAACAAAGGTTAATTAAAAAAAAAAAAACAGCAGTAGAAATATGTTTTCTAATGTTGGTTTGTCCAGGCATTTGATTTCCTCCATATGGGAAGAACAGTAATCCCAGTCCTGCCTACATACATTGCTAGACACAAAGGTCTAAGCAATTCTCATACTTTCATTATAAGCCTTGCAATGGCTAATGTTTTCAAAATTGTGCTCCCTCAGGCCAGTGATAATGGAAGATTCCCTGCTTTCTGGTTGTTTGGTTTTTTTTTTCACAGACCAGGGTCATAGCTCTCTCAGCTTCAGAGAAAACCTAAAGATGTATTTCAAGAGCATCCTCTATATAAAGCAAATAAAGATTTGTTTATTACTACAAAAAACTACAATTTTTTACAAGACCTAGGAACTATAAAACCTAAAAATTTCTCAGAGCACTTCAAACTTCACAATTTCAGAACACAGGGTGATAAGAGCTGGTGTTGCTGGGAATGAAATCAAGGTTGCTCACTCAATGGGAAGGGTTCCACTTGATAGGGGCCTCTGGTGACAAGTATCTGCAGCTGGGGCTTCTTTGTTTCAAAGGCAAATATGTTATCCCAGTTAAAACTTTGTAAGCATGACTAACCAAAAAGAGACCAACTTTTCTGGTCTTATCTAGTCTGTTGTTTACACAATCTCCTGTAGGACAAAAAAATAGATAGCTCCCAGCCCTACCCTCCTATTGCATTTATTTGCAATATGTTAAAACCTGTGTGTTGTCAAGAACGCTAGGGGTATCTGCTCTGTTCAGATAGGTCAATTATATATGGTGGGACTTATCTGACTGTAGAATTTCCAGTCTTCAACGCCACCTGCCTAATACTCTCATGCAAATACTGAATGTCAAACATCAGAGCAGCACAAAATTGCAGTGCCCAATTTACCATATTGTCCAGATCCACTGTGGTTGGACTCACTTTCCAGGCATGCACAGCCAGCTCAGAAACCCCATGAGAGCCTGCCATTTTTACCAAAGAAAAGTCTCATGTGACTGCAGAGAGTATCCTTTCTGGGTTAAAAGCATCAAGCTTGCCACAGCAGGAGTTCAGTGGAAAGGCCCAAGCTATCTTGAACATCACTGCTTTCTTTCTGTCTTCAGGAGTGTTCCTGTTCCTCCCCATAGTGCTTTCTGATGGATACCCTCAGTGTCTCTTCCACCTCCCAAAACAAAACATTCCCAGGATCTCACATTACAGGCTGTCTGCAGTCAGGGAGTTCGGCAGGAAAGGAAATGCAACAATTACACTGGATTTGGCACCAAAATACTCTGAAAGCCTGATGCTTCAGGCTCTGCATTTTGGTCTGCTTTAAACAAAACTTGGCAAGAGAAACCTTTGCAGAGGAGCTTGGCAGAGACTGAGGAAGACAAATCCAGCCCAGGTTTGCTCCCTGCTTGAGGAAGGGAGTGGTTCCCTTAGAATGGGCCACTGGTGGCCATGGCACTGTGAGAGAGAGGCTGTGCACCTGCAGTGAATACTACACTGCATTGCCTGTACTGTATTATCCTCTAATGGTAAAGGTAGCTGGTGGTACCTCAGAAAGTCTGAGTTATCAACAAGAGAAAGAGGCCAGAGCACTTATTTGGCTGAAATGTTGCTTTATTTTGCAGCTGGTGAAGCATTGTAGTGGTCAGGAAACACACTAAATATTAGCAATCGCAGGTTTTTGTGCTGTTTCTGTGCTTCCAATACTTGTGACACTGTGCTTTGGTGAAATCTCTTAGGGCTCTTCACCACATGTGCTGACACACAAGACCCAGATGAACTGCACACAAAAGGAACTTAGTGTGATGTACTTGAATTGACAAAGCAAAGGCATTGTCAGCTTCAGTATACAAGCTGTTGTTCTCACATTTTATTACAAGCCCAACCGTGACTTGATTCTCCTTCCTCGTGTGCTAAGGGAAATGTGAGTGCCTTTGGTGGTGTTTATTGTCATGCTGCTGCGGATCCTGCAAGGCAAGGGTGCTCCCCAGCAGCAGGGGAGGGCAGCAGCCACGCAAAAACTGCCTCTGCCTGACAGTGGGGATGACAGCACGACCTTCCCTGACAGCTGGGAGGAAGGGCTTGGGCAGGCTGGAAAAACACGCAGTCAAATTGCAGGTTGGCCAGAGAGGTCAGAGGGACACAGGGGCTTGTCTGAGTGCCCCCCAGCAAAGTCAGGGTGTTACCTTGGAATGACTTTCCTGGGGCAGCTCGGATTGCTGCCACAGCCTGGCCTTGACCCACGGCTCAGTGGCTGTGGTTCAAGGCAAGTTATGAGAGTTTTATGAAATTTAAGGGCAAATTCAAGGAGGCAAATTACAGGCTACTACCAAAGGCATCGCCTCAGTTCAGGAAATCACTGTAGTACAAATAGCCCAGGAGAATGCTTTGGGAGGGAAATCAGTACATGTTTGCCCTGTCCTTGTACTTTTCCAAAGGCACTAGCTTTGAATGGCCAAGGATGGTGCAGCTTCAGTCTGACCTGGGTCTATCACTTTTGTATTCTTAGTTTAAAAATAACAGCAAGAAACTACATTTATGTCTTCTCATCATTTAATGCAGGGCTAGGCACAGGGTAACCTCTCTTGCTTGTCTCTCAAACACTGTCCTCTGGAAATATAATTTCCAACCCTGCCTTCCACACCACCCCATCAGATCCCAGAGAAAAAACAGCAGGGATACACCTCTCTCCACCTTGACACCTGGGCAAGCACTGCAGGAAGGGTCTAGTCTCACTTCCTCTGGCAGCAGAGGTTCTGCCATACCTTCAGAGGATCCTGAGGAGCACCCTATGCACAGCATCCCACAGTCCACCCCCGTGGGATGCCAGGGGTGGAGAGAAAACATTCCCTAGGCCAACAATGGTGAGCTGTAGGATGTTTCTATCAGTGCTTTGCACCATCCACGCTTTGCACCATGGGTTGGTGTATATGCTGCACAATTAGCAGCACAGATTACCGTGCTGGAAACTACAACTGAGAGTAGAGGAAGCTACGGTGCATTTCCTCCCAAGCTGGGTGTTTTTGATGGACTGCAAAGATCCATTCTTAATAAAAATAAATGTCTGCAATAAATGCAGCTTTTAACCTACACTCCAGTAACTGCAAGGACTGAAGGTAAAAATACCACATTAAATTTTATATCGGTAATTCCACAGGATGATCATTTAAACTTGGTTTATACCAGGTCTCTGCAAACCTGTGCCTGAGCTGGCACAGGGATGACACATAGGGAAGGAACAAGCAATTCCTGCTGTAAGGCAAAGGAAGGTGCAGGGGTGCAGTCAAGCAGAAATGTGCCCATCCCTCAGAAGCTGAAGGAGATCTCCCTTCCCTCCCCTTACACCCACTGCTCCCAGCTGCAGAGACTCTGACCTCTCAGCATTTGCAGCCCTGCCTCCAACTCTTGACTCCTGCAGAGCTTTGTGTCTCACAGATCTACATACCCAAGAGCTGAATGTGGAAAAGAGATAAACTTTTTGTGATCTTGTCTGTCTTTTCTTCAGATGTTGTTCAGGAAATCAGGTTTGTGGGGGAATATCACACTGTTAAACAAGAGGGAGGGAATACTTTCCAGTCAGTAACTTGACTATTTTCCCCTCTTTCTCTGTGCACAGCAGGGCAGCCCTTTGACTGTGACCGCTCAGAGATGATGGTCTGAGGAGTAGGTGAGCAAAAAGAAAAGCGTTGTCAGATCTGGAAGCCAGGCTTTAAACCTGCCTGCTCCTCCTGGGGAGTGTTCAGGGGCATGAGACATTACACATCTCTTCATCGAGAATACCAAAGCAGCGCCGCAGAGTACATGAAAGGTAAGAGTTTAGTGAAGCAGACAGTAGGAATTTTTGCTAATAAAAGCATTGAGCCAATATTCTCTGCATGTCTGAATGTGATTGCCTAATGACCTCTCATGGTGAACACCCATTTCACCATTGCTCAAAGAAAGGTCAGGATAATTTTTATCTGTGGGACCAAGTTCTTTTACAGTGATTTGCAAACCTCTTCTCTTTTCTTGTCTTTTGCTTTGGGGATTGAAATGAGAAGCTGCTTCTCTGAGGGACTCTCTTGCCAATTTTGACCCCAAGAAGAGTATATCTATATAAAACTCTTGAGACTGTCTAGCCAAAAGGCTATAAGTAGACAGGTCTATTATCGCAAGTCAATCATGCACGAAAAAACCCAACACAAATATCTGTGTTACCTGTGGGAACCAAAATCGGGTTCAGCCTACCTAATTTCAAAGCCCAGTTTGTTTTCACTTCAGTATAGGTGCCTCAGGTCATTTTAATGTGATTCCCTGTGCCACGCCTGCTAAAATATCTTACACACCTCAGGTCACCTACGGTGGCACTAGATGACTATTTTAGACAACCAGACTTAGTTGTAGGGAGTAACTTAGTAACAGATTAAGACACCTAAAAGCCTTCTTTCAAACACTTAGACACAGGTGTCTCTATGGGTGCTGGATGTCTGACCTCCCACAGTGTCACTGGAGATGTGGCCAGTATGGTTGAAGGTGTGGAGATGTGTCTAGATATAAGTGGTGTCCAGATATAAATGTAGTTGTGGTGGATTCAGTGGCTCTAGGGTCCACTGATCAGGTCCAGTTTGTCCCTTCCTTGTAGACATCTGTATTTAGGTGTCTTAAACCAAAATATAGCTCATTTCTGAAAGCTGGGTTTGACTTGTCTATTTTATACCCAGCACTAGGGTGAAGTTTATCAAATCCTATGTGTACTTGCTTCTTCTGATTATAAAATGAGTCCAGAAAAACAAACTCACGTCTAGATATCTAAAATGCCCTTGTGAATCCCACATTTAGTGACTCATGCCCATGTGCAGTGGACAGTTCTGTGTTGTCCTGTGCTCCTGGTTAAAGGTGCATTATATGGCAGAGGAAAGAACTGCTTTTTGAAAGTGAAAACTCAAGCTTCCTGGGTAAGAAAGATGAGATTCCTGGACTTGTTTCAGCCTTCTTGTCAGGTTCCAGGTTAGGAACTTACTATCCTTTCAGTGTCTCACTTCTCCCACATGTCCCACATCATCCCCTCCCAGGGCCGGAAGACAACATGTGCAAAGCAACTTTCCTGGGACAAGGCCAGCTGATGGCAGGATCCAGGCTCCTCACAGTCCCATCACCCATACTCAACCACTGCCACATGTTTTTTCTCAAGAAAACGTGAGGAAAATATATCAGTACCTCTCATTTAAATAAATGAATATTTCCCCCCATAGTTCCTTGAGTGGTTTACTTTTGCTGTCTATTTCATGTTTTAGACATTTTCAGAGACAGTTTAGAAAAGCTGAAAAAAAATGCAAACACGTTTTCTGCTTGAAGGTACTCCCAGGAAGATTGATCCTTAGGTATTTAAAGAGATATTTGTGAGTTTTCCCTACATAGATCAGTGCTACAGCTAAGAGTGTACACAGGCACAAGAGGGGCAAATGTGTTTATGTTCTGGACTATAAAAACGGATTTCTAATGAGTCTCTTGTTGGAGGTGGTAGCCCTATATTGTCATCTCCTTGCAGCACAGAAGAAATTTAACTCTCCTTGATAGAACTGAAAGTAGTTGCATTTGAAACAACATATAATGGCATCTGCCACTGCATAGACTTTGTGTACCTTGCCCTGGAGCCATCATGTCAGCCAGTGACACTGTGGGAGATGACAGTTTTCCTTCAGTGACATCACTTTGTGCCTGAGATATGTATGGCAAGAAGTTGGTTCATTTATTTAGTCTACTTTCCTGCAGAGTAAGGGTTCGTGTATCCACAGGCTCATGCTCTCCTTCACTCCTCATATGACTTTTGAACTTGTTGGCTTGTTTCAAACAGACCAGATGGAGCACAAGAGCAAGGGGTGCAAAGGCTTGCAGGTGTAGTGGAAATGTGTAAAAAAAGGTGAGACCTCAGTTATGCTCTTGAGAGACAACGAGAGCAGAATATGCACTATAAAAGTTTTGATGCTGGGAAAAAAATGAGACCTGACACCCTCTCAGGCACCAGAATCAGGCAGTGAGAGGTCACCAATATCCCCAATCTATAGATCATACAGATCATCAACCTTCTCTCCTCTGCTCAGGAAACTACCTGAAGGCTGTTCATGTAAATGCTGTGATTAACTTTGTGTCCTGCACCATGGGAGCTGAAGGAGGTGCAGCAGCCAGTCTGAGCATGGGTGGCACTCTGCTTCTCAGCTTCCACATCTTGGAGAGTGGCACATTTCTCTTTACAGCTGGTTTCAGCCCTTTCCACCTGCATGTCTCCAACAAGTGCTGAAGGTTACCCTGCAATAGTAATTGTGTAGCACTTTAATAAATAATTTGTCAGAGAATCCAAATCAAACTTAGTTAAAGCCAGCAAACACCCTCTTACACTTGCAAATGTGTCTCGGTGCAGCAGAAACCCAGCAACATGTCTGCCACAGGTGCTTTTCTGGCTGCTTCAGGCTCAGGAGTGGAAGAAGGGAGTCTGGAACAGGCATGCTCTTCAGGTGCTGAGAGTGTTGCTTTTCCCTGGTCTTAAAATTAAAGCCCAAAATACCGTTTATGGGGAAAAGGGGTTTTTACTTTGGTATTTTTTTAAGGATCCTTAGATGCAGCACTTTGTCCAGGTGGAATGCCCCAAAATGCACACACCCCCCACACACCAAAATGTACTCAATTATAGGCCTTGCAAATTAGCATATCTATCAAAGATTCCTCAGTGAGAGGCTTGAGTGAACCCCTCATTCCGAGGAACCTTCCCCTGAATGGGCCTATCTTAGTTTACAAAAATGCATTTTGGAGAGGACCTTGGTGTCTGGAGCTTCCAGGATGTTTGGTCTCCTGGTTTAACAGTACAGTGGGTCTCACCTAAGTTATCAGGCTTGGAAAGTTACAAGTGTGTAGGCTAAAAGCACTAAGAATACATAAAAACTATATAAAAGGGTATGTAAGAGGGGTATAAAAGAAAAGACAAAAAAATCATCCTGGCATCAAGAGCAGCTCCTGGTATTTTCAGTTGCTGCACTGGGGTGGGAAAGGACTGGGCATCATGCAAGCAGTGTCTGTGCCATATCCTGCTGTCTTCTCTCTCTCACCATCTGGGTGCCTTAATGAAGAGACTGGGAGCTGGTAGGAAAAAACACAGGATTCTTCAAAATCCAGACAAAAAGTGTTGATGGTGTCTGCACCTTTTGTTGTTTCTAAGAGCAAAAGAAAGGGAAAATGGTTCCCAGTGTCTTCTTAGAGCCTGATTATTTTTTTAAGTTAAATTCATCAGCAGTGACAGTGCTGTCCTTGAGGAGGTGTTCTTTTGAAGGATAGCACCCTGGTGACAGCAGGTAGAGCAGTAGCTGCATGCCCCTTCTCACTCAGGTTTGCTTAATGAGCCAGAAGGACTTGAAAACTCTGGCGAGAATGGGACCCCCAGGAGCAGCCGAGGCCAGCCTCGCCTCCTGATCTTACCTTTCTTCATTTGCCCTGACGTTTTTGTTGCAGATATGTAGCCTGTAGCAGGGAGTTGGGGGAATGAAACTTTATGGAGAGTGAGTGAGCACGGGCAGAGCACCAAAGGAAAGATGTGAAAAATGGATGAGACAAGGCCACGTGAGTGGCAAGGGTCACTCTGTGGAGGTAGTCAAGGAAAATGTGTACAAAAAAGGGACAAAACAAAGGCAATTATGTCCTTCTGTCTCTATCTTACGTGGAACTAGTAGCCCCACTTCTGAAATTGCAAAGAAACAAGAAGTGGACTTAGTGTCCAACTCAGGGAGCTGCAGGAGCGGGTGGGGTTCCGCTTGCAGATCTTTGCCTCAGACTGCGGTTTACCATTTGCAAGACAAGGTCCCAGAAAAAAAAAAAAAACTTGGATCCCTCCCCTCACTGCCCTGAGACCTCCTGCCTCAGCTTTTGTATGTGCACAGGTTCCATTTTTTTTCCTTAAAGGACCTTAAAACCCTCTACCCTGAAATCCTGAGGGTGGTAAAATGAAGTGGACTGCTGGGAGACCTGTCCAGGAGCCATGCAAAACTCCCTCTGTGATCTTGGAGAGGCAGGATGGAGAGCAAATACTGAGGGCTGAGTATTATAATTTTGGTATTTATTATACCAGTGGACGGTCCTGCAGACTTTCAAGCTCTGCTTGCTAAGCCTTCCTATCAGCCTACTTCCATTTCCTCACTTCCCCTGCCTCATCTGAACATCCTCCCCTTGGTGCTGACAGGCTGCAAGGTCTCCCCCACTGCCTCCATTATACACACTCCTGCTTAGGTGGCTCATGAGACCCTGCATCCTTCCCCAGCATCCCTCTGGATGCAGGGAAGTGTAATGGAGGGCTGCTCCCTTGCCAGGCTGCAATCAGCCTCCACCTGCTACTCCACTACTCTGCCTTGGACTATTTGTATTTCCAGTGACTGGGAGGACTGTAATGCAGAGCACATCATTCTTCTCTCCCTGAGCTACCAGATGTGATTTCCAACACCAAGATGCTCAAGTTTCAGTTTACCCAGAGTGCTGGAGATGCAAAGATGCCTAGTATGCCTGACAGTCAGACATTAATTAATTATATGGCACTGGAACAAATCTTTCTGTAAATACATGGATGTTCAGCCTATGAAACTGAGGCTGTGATTCTGATCAAGCAATTTGTACTGTAGTAGGTCTTGTTTCACATATCCAGCCAAGTAATCCTCTCCTGCCATTTTCTTCGTTACCAGGGAACTTGCACAGTAAACAAATTAACCCTCCTGAATTACAGGCACACAAAGCAATATCTTAGTTATCTACAACCTTCAGACCAGCAAAGAAAACCCCAAGTTCTCTTTCAAAAGTTAGTTCCATTCTCATCTTCTCTGTCTTGAGCAGAAACCAGATGATTGAATCACATGGTCTTGTGTAAAGCGTTTGACACTGTCTCACATGACATCCCTATTGCTAGACTTGAGGTAAGAATTTGGTAGAGGTATCACTCAGTGACTAGGGAATTGGCTGAATGGTGAAACTCAAAAAGTTACAGTCAACAGCTCAATATCCAAGTGGAGCCAAGTGAAGAGTAGCATTCCCCAGGGATGGGTGTTGAGATGGGCAATGTTTAACATTTTTATTGGTGACAGCAGGATTGAGGACACCCTCAGCTAGTTTGCCAATGACACCCAGCTGAGTGGTGCAGTGGACACACTGGGGGACAGGGATGTCATCCAGAGGGACTCTAGCAAATCTAAGAGGTGGGTCTGTGCAAACCTTGTCAAGTTCAACAAGGCAAAGTGCAAGGCCCTGCACCTGGGTCAGTGCAATCCCAAACACAAATACAGGCTGGGCAGTGAAGAGATTGAGAGCAGCCCTGAGGAGAGGACTTGGAGGTTTTGGTTGCCAAGAAGCTCAGCATGACCCAGCAATGTGTGCTCGTAGCCCAGAAAGCCAACTCTGCCCTGGGCTGCATCCAAAGCAGCATGGCCAAGGGAGGTGATTCTGCCCCTCTACCCTGCTGTCCTGAGACCCACCTGGAGTGCTGCATCCAGCTTTGGACTTTGCCCAACATAAGGATGTGGACCTGTTGGAGAAAGTCCAGAGGAGGGCTACAAAGATGACCAGAGGGCTGAAGCACCTCTCCTATGGAGACAAGGTGAGGGAGTTCAGCCTGGAGAAGAGAAGGCTCCAGGGAGACAACCTGGTCTGCTCCCTGAAATCATCTGTAATTAACAGAAAGAATCCCTAGAACAGAAGCTGGAGTCAAGCTGAAAAACTCCCTGATTTCCCCAGATTCAGTTTAATAAGATATGTAAGCAAACTTTATATGGTAAAAGAGAAAATTGTCATGATGAGGAACTTGAGGTGGTCTGGATGTTTTGTGTTGGTATTTATTGCCTCCTGTACTGCTCTTGGTGTTTCATTATGGCTTACATACTTACACACTGAGTTGAGTTGCCAAGTACATTTCAAATACAGAGACAGCCCCTGTCCTGAGAACAGTTGCCATCATTCCCCAACTTTCTTTGAGCCCACAATATGGGATAAATATCCATTTTTCTTTCCTTGCCAGATTATGTCTACTATGTGAAATCACCAGGGCTAATGTGCCTATTTTGGAGAAGAGATGTGGAACTCTCCTCTGTCCCACTGAAATACTCCTCTCAGGCAGTCTGAGCACTGAGGAAGCAGTCCACTGCTTCTCCAGTGGCACACAAATGATATCCCAGCAGCATGCTGGGGAACCCTGGGGTGTTGGCAGCCACATCCAGCCCCCCTTCTCCCACACCAACCCATGTTCTGCCTCCTATTCTGCCACCAGTAATAGCCAGCCCCCGACTCCGTGATAGTTTCTCTCCAACACCAACACACCTGAGTGGATCATGCATACCAGAGCTGATGTGCCTACCACAGATATCTGTTCTGAGAAATAAATTAGCCCCTTGAATCTGAAGAACCAATATTACAAAAGTCAGTAGGGAAATATCTTTTTTTGGACAGAGGGCAGGAATTTCACACATTTCTCATATAAAGTGAACTTTATTCCTTAGGGATCTGATGCACTTTTATATTACATTTTGAGAAATAATACTTATAAAAGATTCATCCTTTTCTGGAATAAACTGGAGTAGCTCTTATGTTTCTGTCTTTAGAGATTTCAGGGACCACAGATTCTGAAGATGCTGAAAGCTTCCACTTCCATGCATGAGAGGTACATTTATATTCAAACCACATTTTTACATTTTAATTGGACAGCATGAATAAAAGGATATTCATTTAATAATTAAGTTCAGGAATACGAAAAGCATGTGCATTACTAACTAGAGCCTGCTGCGTTAACCAGGAATGTTTGGGAACTGGAGAGTCACCCCAGCCTCTGCTTCTCACTCCAGCAGAAAAACCCTAGTGCCTAACTAATCACTAGGTAGGCTGGCAGAGGGCAGTGGGGATGTTTCAGAGCATCAGCTGTGATTTTTTTCCTGGAACGCTCCTCTTGGGAAGGCGAGTCCTGGCCATTCACAGGCTTGCTGTCTGCCTGGACACTGGATCTGTCTTTGGGGGAAGCTGCAGGTGGCTCCCAAAATGCAGATTAGATACATCTGGAATAAAAGCATTCTGGGAAACTGCAAAATATTCCGGACCTAAGACTGAACCATGGGAATAGCATGCAGCAAGTTAGCAAGGATCAGCTCACTGTGACTGGGGAGCAAAGCTTTGCTAGCTAGGGCTGATTATTAAAGGACACAGAACTCTAGAGTAAAGTTCACCCATTTGACCATATCTGTAATTCATTTTCTAAATAAATATATAACTTTCATTTTTCAGAACTGTTTTGATCCATTTCCTCCTCCAGCTAACCACCATTTTCTGTTTTCTCAATGATTTTTACATTGTGTTTGGCAACAGCCCTGTTTTCATCACCTAGAAACTCAATATTCAGAGCAAAACCTCTCCAGCTGGCTCACATGTCAGAGTCTGCATACCTTCGGCAGTAGAATCTGCAAAATCGTACTCATTAAATGTCTGCTTTTGCTGCCATTTAGAAAAACACACCCCAGATGAAAATTCTGAGTGAATTTTCAGTTGGTTTGTGCTTGCAAGGGCCAGTCAGTAGAAGGCACACTTCCTAAACCAGATCCGAGGGCAACTAACAGAAAGCTTTCAGATATTTTTTTGGAAACAAGTCTGGCCCCTGTGTAATTCTGACCATGGCTGGTGAGAGCAAACAGAGAGCACTAGCAGAAGGCACATGTGCTCTTGCAGTACAGCTTAAACCTCTGCAGTAGGGCTCCGTGGGACCAGAGGAGAACTTGCATCGCATACTCAGTCCCTGCACACAGGGATTTTTTCCCCACCACTCATCGAATTGTTTACTGGCTCTCAAGGTGTCACTATTTTCATATTTTCTGTCTCTCTATCACAGAATTGGCAAGAGATTTCTAAAATGGCAATGTCTTCCATTCCTGGCTACATTTCTTCTAACTAATTGCGACAACAACTCAGGTAGCAAAGACAACTCCTCACAGTTCTGTGGAGATACCAGGGGCTGCCAAGGAAGAAATGCCTCCATGTACAGGCTGAGGCACACAGCAGCCTGAGACTGCCAGCAGCCACCCATGGCAGTATATTCCCATGTTCTACAGAGGTTTCCATGCTCAGTGGCAGCAGGGGCTCTGAGAGCTGTTCAGTGTCTGAGGACTGTGCCACAATGTGAATCACTAGAGAAGTGACACACACCATGAGTGGGGGCACTTGCCTTCCCTCAGGAAGGGAGACCTCCCTCCAGTACCTGCCAAGCACAGTGGGCACTTGGTAAGAAGGGCCCAGGGTGCCTGCACATGCCCTGGCTAGAAGGGTGGACTCTTCTGCTCCCCCATCACCCAAATGCCCCTAATACAAAGCCTTTATAAAGCCCCTCCATACCCCAGGCACACTGCTTCCCTGCAAAGTCATTTCAAAATTGTTCGATAAAACGTTTCAGCTTTTAACCTCTTTCTTCTGCCAGTGAGAAAGCACAAATAATTATTAGACAATTAAAATATCTGCAGGTCACAGTTCATTCTGCCTGCCCCTCTGTAGGGGATGGTCACATTGGATGGGAGTAAGTAATCTTTTTTTTGTTGTTTGTGTGTGTGACCACATCACTTATGGACAGATTATAAACTCTTTGTGGCAGTGTTTGAGACAACTAGTATGTGTCTCTTCATGAAATCACTGCGATATTGCAAAGAAAAGGAAAAGGTAGATTAAAAATCTTCTTGTGCCTCTCTTTAAAATCCAAAGCAGTCTCTAAACATGGATCATGTGTGTTCAGGTGCCCACAGTAGAACAGGCAAAGTGGCCTCCCTCTGCAAACTCCTCCCTCTACACCCTCAAGTCCAAAGTCAGATTTACTCTCTTGTGATATAATTCATACAGGATCCAACACCATCAATGTCATCATCCCCCAAATACTTTGTTGGAAGACATTTTCTCTACTTAGTTTATCCTATTTTCCCTGCAAGTTTCTTTGCTCCCTTATCATCTCTGGGAACAGATAGTTTAAACATACTTCATTCAGAGATATATTCCACACTTCCAGGAGGTCTGCAAGGGGCTGTGGCACAGTGCCATCCACAGCACATGATGACTGAAGCCTCCTGAGGGATTTTCAGACTTTATTTGTTTAGTTTTCCTCCCACTTTCCTCTAATTTTACGTTCCCTTATGGAGCACAGTCTCCCAGCCTTCCCAGCCCATCTTTTCTGATGCTTTAAGACACCTGGGTTGACCAGCCTGAGATGCCCCCTCTAGCAATCACCAGGCAGCATGACCAGAGTGTCAGGCTTTTCACTGTCCCAAAATTAGCATAAGAAACTGGCATATGGACTGTGACTGTAGGCAAATGTGACCTTTTCAGAGGCTGACTTTATTTATTTATTCTGTTGCCATTTACTTCTGTTTAAAAACAAAAACCAAAAAAAAGGTCATGAATGGTATTGCACTGTCTCCCGGACCTACTAACAATAAATAATTACGATACCTCTGTCTAGCAACACTTCTTCATCAAACAGTAATTAAGATTGCAGTCACAGCCTGGGACACAGGCTGAGTGTACAGGAAGACCATCTTTAGCATTTCCAGTTCCTCTGCACTTTCATTTAGCTGGTAAGGTGCCAGACACGAGTGCCCCTGTGGTTGTACATGTTTCAGCATGCTGGCACTGATGGGAGAAATAACTGAGTGGCACACACGGCCCTGTTTGCCCCTGGACTTGCATATCACATGTATAACCTCACATTATTTTGGGGAAAACCAGCTTGTGTGAGGTCTTAAAGCACACAGATGGGCATGCATGGCAATTTTTGCCTGCTCTGGAAAGCTCTCTCCCTCTTTGGCCCCAGGGATCATTTTCCTTGGCGCAGCCTCCCACAGGGCTCACTGTCAGCTGCATTCTTTGAGTCATGCTCTGAGTCCCCTGAGCGCACGTGAGAGGGGCTGGAGACTCACATCTTTCCCCTCCCAGCTCCCTGCCTGCTCTGAAGCTTTATCCCAGGCAGGAGGATGGGCTTCTGTGTGTTCATCCCCTCCCGTATGTCCCTCTGCATGAGACCTCTGTATCTGCAGAGCTAGATATTAATGAGTTTGAGAGAACACACCAGCTTCCAAATTAATTAGAATAAATCACCCACCAGAAGTCTCAATCGGTCCTGCTCTCCCCACTTCACAGAGGAGGATGTTCCTGTGTGCCTACCTCCACATCGCATGTCCTGACCTCCCTTCATTTTCCCCTCATCATATGGCAGCCTACTGCCTACCCAGGTAAATAAATAGCCCCAGCATAGAATCAGAAATATTTAGGTTGGAAAAGATCTTGGAGGTCATCGAGTCCAGCTGCTAACCCAGCACTGCCAAGTCCACCACTGAACATCAGCCCTTCCCTGGACAGAGACCCTCTTGATCCATGTGCTCTAAGTTCACAGAGAGACACAAGCCCTGGCACAAGGTTAATGGTAGCTCGCCTGAGCAGATCATTCTTTTTGACAAAGACAGATCCTTGAGTTTCTTTGCCATCTCAGTGTCGGTCCCTGCTGTCGGCAGGGGCTGCCACTGCTAAGTGTGTAAAAACAATGCGTAATGAAAAAAAACTATCATAATTTTTGCAGTATTGTCTCCCAGTTTAATAACCTCATTTAATTAGAAATCATAGGCAAAAACCATGGCAGGTAAATTTAATATAAATTGCAAAACAACTGAGATTGAAGGAATTTCACCATCTTTAATAATCTTGTTAAGAAAAATATCCCTGAAGCTGCAGGTTTGTCCCAGGTGTCTCTCCCCATACCACACAGCTCCATCTCAAACTAACCACCCCAGAGGACTGGCACAGGCCACCAGCACATTTTTGGATCTGCTGCAGGGTGCTCTGACACACCCAAGCTCCCGAGAGCAGCTGTAGAAAGCACACAAACCTGTGGTCATGCAGGGTCAGGAAGCAGGCTGAAATAGCAGCACCATGGTCAGTCCCATTAGCCTAATCACTTAATTTTTTTTGTTCCAGAGCAAATTTCCTTTCATCTAGTCAGCTGTGAAGAAGAGTTATGTTTTCAGGTTTTTATCATCACCAAAGAAACCCGTGTTCTGAGAAGGAAGGATATTTGCACAGGCTTAACTTCAGTGGCCTCATGCAACTGCAGCAATCCCATGAGGAGCACAAGTGTCCAAAGGTTTTTGAGCCAAGCTGAGGGCACAGCAGGACTTGCAACCCCCCCAGCCACACTGATGATGTTCACACATATGGAAAAGGCCAAAAAAAGCCATGAAGAGGGGGAACAACAACAGTTTTTCCCCAGAGCACACCTTGCCCTTGCCTGCAGCCTCTGCAGGGAGGCAGGATGAGTCCAGCAGCCCTGGGGTCTCCAGGCAGCCGGCAGCGAAATTTCCAGTGTGCAGAGGGACATCCATTTTTGTGGGAAGGGAGACACACTACACTACACACACAGGCAGAGCCCAGCCATGCTGCTCACTGACCTACACGAAGGGGACTTTCCAGGTGAGAGAATGAAGGCAGGAGAGCCAAGCCTGACAAAACCAGAAGGGTCACTGCAGCCCCTCCAGAAAGGCAGCAGCGTTGGGGCACGCAGCAGAGCCTTTGGCTGGGAAACGGGGAACACTCCCAGCCACACTGGGAGCTTAACAGGGACAGAGGAACCCATCTTCTCCTAGCTGCGTGCTAGGAGAAGATGGGTTGCATTCCACCCAACAGAGCTGCCCTCACTCCCATGTGAAACACCAGTTCAATCAGGACTTAACCCTGAAAACCTTTCCTCTGCTGTGTCCCACTGATGCCTGAGGGACTGCAACCACCTCTGCATGAGTGCCAGCTCAGAGGTGACACAACAACCTACACAACAAGCAGCACCCTCTCTTCCTGCATTTTAAGGAGAACTGCTCATATATCAGCACCAGAGTGGAGTTTTAGATTGCTAAGCATCCTCTTGAATAACTAAACAGCAGTGAGTAATATGTATTTACATACATTATGGTCTATTCCCCCACTGGAAGGCGATTTGTGCTGATAACTTCCATTAATGTTAAAGGCAGTCGTTCACATAAATCCTCGGCACGTTAATGGCCCACGAGCCTCCTCTGTGTAGTAGTTCGTGTTGCTGCATTTAGCGAGCGCGATATAAACGTGGACAACTTAATATGCAAATAAATTCAAGTATTTACTGAGCCATAAGAGGTAGTTACTAGGCACATCTCATTCATCATTTACAGGGAAATAGATGGAGGCTGCCAGATTAAATCGGGAGATAAATGCTATAAACATTTTTTTAAGGCAACAGGGTACCGAGTCTCCACATACACATAAATAATGATAATAAACAGTTTCTTGAAGACATCTCCTCTTCTATTTGTTTTTACTCTGCGAGAGTCTTTGCTACACATCTCCACTGAAGCACTATTTGTTGCGTTGCTGCTGCCTGACAGTGGCACTGGAGCCCCTTCTGTCCCTCAGGGACAGGGGAGGGCCATGCACCATCCCTGCTCCCTCACTCACCCACCACCTCCTTGGCAGCTGCACAAGCTGCAGGAAGGGAACATTCTCACCTTGAAAAGATGGGCCATCCTCTACAACTCCCTTTTTCCCAGCACCAAAACATGAGCCCTTCCTTTACTTGCACCTGGTGCAGGAAAGAGAAGTGAGGCTTTTTGCACCCTTTCTTCTCACAGGTGCTCTCTTGAGAATCTGCACTGGGCATTTGCAAAACAAGACCCCTCACCAGGCTTGTGCTTTTCTGAGGCAGAAAACAGACATCTTCTGTGGGAAACACATCTTAAAATTGCATCAGATACTGTATTACTGAAGTCCTCCTTCAGTTCCCTGTGCCTGATTTCTAAGCTGCCATGCCAAATGGCTGTGTCCTCCACAAGATATTTCTTCCTAGGGGTAATAAATGAAGTAAAACTGATTCACTTTATTCTTTCAGATGGAGAGCAAGGAAAAATCCTGTCTCTATTGCACAGTTCAGTAGGATAGCTCCCATGCACATACAAGCTCATGGAAATATGCAGATACATATATTAAAAGGCCTTATCTACCATTAGACTCCACAGCATCTGCTGGGCTGCAATCCTATTGATGCTGTGGGGTTTTGCATAGGAGTCACCAACAGACCCCTGAAGTCTTCCTGGAATCCCTGTGTCAACTCTGGGCTGGTACATCTGTCCAAGCTTTAGAGCACAGCATTGAGGGTGTGCAGGCATTTCCCACTAGAGCCAGGCAGCTCAGCCTGGCAGTGGCAGCTCAGCCCCAAACAAAATTATAGCAGACACAAAAGAAAACCTCACAATCTCTCAGGTTCTTTAATACAGAACTGCAGCTTGGAATGTTGCCCTTTGGATTTGTCCTTAGCTAAAACCCCAGGGCTCTCTTTTACCCCGTTCAGTGCCTGTCTCTCCTTTCAAAATCTCTTCTGAGTACCATCTCTGGCCAGGTTTGAAGACCCTTCCCAAATCTTTGCACCTGCCTCCAGTCATGTTTCTCTTCCCAGAGTGCCCACAGGTCTCAATGACTGCAAACCTTTGATGGGTGCTTTGGACATCAGATCATTTTACACAGATTTTGTAAAACAGAGGCTCCACCAGAAAGCAGCTTGTGTGCCCTCGCTGCCTCCCCAGTAGAGCCTCCATGGACGCTTGCAAGGTGCAGTGTTGGACTCGTAGCTCAGGTCCGCCCATTCTGCCCCAAATTCAGGCTGCTCTGTGGGGCCAGGAAGAAGCAGGTACCCAAGAGATGATCTTGGCAAGGGGACAGGAGGTGGCAACAGGACACACAGCAAACAAGAGCAGGGGTGATCCCTCATTCCCACCTTTCCTCTCTCCTTGACAGACTTGACGCCTTGACAGACTGTTTGAGTGACACATTCCTCTGACTGTGAGTTTATAGAGTGCCTGGAGCCTCTCAGGATGACAATTACCATAATTCTCAATAAATATGCCTGTGGTGCAAGACAAGGTCTTGGGTTAAAAACCTACCTGTCTGTGGTGTCTTTCCTGGCAGGCAGGAAGGAAGAAATCATTGGGGGCCAAAGCTGCTTACAGGCTTTCAGGTCAGCAAGGACTTATCCTGCATTTTGGGGACATGGTGGTTTACATGTTACTCACAGTTAGCTCTTTTATCAAAACCTCAGGTGTGTGACACCTGCAGGAAGATGGGCTGAAAGAAGAAAGCATCTCATACCTTCCCTGTACCTCTCACCAAGTAAAATATGATACTTGCTGTGGTACCTCCCTCACAGCATTGACATGCAAGTGGAAGCATAAAGAGACGGAGACAAGCATCAAGAACAGGTATTTGCACAACAGAGAGGCAGGGCAGCTCTCGGAGACCCATCCCTCAGCAAAAGGCAACGTGTGCACACATGGAGTGTCACAGAGACACGTGGCTTGTTTGTTACAAATTACTTGAGATCACAGGGGATGCCACAAGGAATCACCTATTACTGTAGGTGCTGTGGAATTAATCTCTTTAGTTCTCCCTGGGAAAGCAAGGTTTGCCCAGGTGCCAGCAGAAGTCCAGCAGCTGAGCTGCTGCTACTCCCTGGCACTTTGTGCTGAGGTGGGAGCAGTGCACAGGGCCAGACACTGCTTCAGGTGCAGCACCAGTTCCAGCTGTAGAGGAAAGTATATCTCTACCAGCATGTACTTGGCGTAGAGCTGCAGGTAGCCTTAGCCAGCTGCCCATTTCCTGAGCTAGGACCTCAGAGCTGCAGTGTGGTGGCCAGAAAGTGGGAAGTACCTGCATGCCAGGATAGGGTTATCTGAGGAGGGAGAGCTTGGGCTTTACCCTCCCTGTGCCAGGTGCAGCCTCATCCCCACCTGCTCCAGCTGCAGCAGAGCTGCATGGTCACCCAGGGTCTGTGTGAGGGGCACAGACCCTCTGGAGTGGGAATGGGCCCTCTGTGACGAGCAGGGTAACCAAAGCACTCACAGCAATTTAGGGCACATCTCTGAATGCTCCATTCCAGTCACACCTGTGGTAAATAAAGAAAATGCCAGCGAATACTCCTGAGAGCCCCGTGCATAAAAATACTTGAAGCAAGGAGAGCAACAGCTGGCCCCTGCAAAAACTTTTGTCAGTCTGACATTTTGAATGCTGAGCACACCAGCATCTGTGCACATGCCAGGGAAGAGGAGCAGGAAATCAGATGTATATTCTTGGCTGCACTGCCAGCTGATGTTGGAAAGGAAACCCCATCCTTTGCATCTCACACCCAAAGTGAGCAGAGCAACAAACTCTTAGAGGGGAAAAGGCATTTATAGCATTTATAGCACCGTTTCTTCTGCACAATGAGAATCACCCTTAAAGATGAGGTCAGTATAAACTGCAGGGCTACAGCAAACTGTTCAGTTCAAGAGGAATAATTCATCCTCTAGTGGAATATAATTACACATCCAGACTCTCTCTGGGAAATCCTTTATTCAAGCCAAATTTACACTATTTCCTAAAGGGAACAGTCAATCTTAATGAATGACTTCAGGTTCATCATCTTTAATAAGGCTTTATTAAAAAAATAACATCAGAAATTTAGATCTTTAATTAATAAATTTTAACTCCACCTTTACTGCAGATCACCTTTTCTTCTGTTAATTCCTTCATTCTCATCAATAGAAAAACTCAGTGCAAAGATGCTAACTTGGATTATAAATTCTTCTCAATTTTATTAGTCAATAGCAAATTAGCCAGTACCTTTAGTGCACAAATATATCATGATTCTGTTCAGCAGAGCAGTGTGTAATCTCCTGACACACAATTTTGAATAAAGTTTCTTTTCTAATATACAACAAAATAAAGAGAAAATTTTGCTTCCTTTTTACAGGAAACCAGTTTCTCATGAGGCAACTTGTTATGACAGAATTAATACATGTAATTAATTTTTCCTTCCAAGGTGAGCCTGGAATATTTTTCTTTGCATAAGTAAACCAATTATTGTTCATTCTCACTGTGGAGAGTCATCACCTGTTAAACACTGTAGCTGCTCTTAATGGTCAGCTGGAGAACTCAGCTGGGAGACTTTTATGTAAATAAAACTGACTCCTCCTTTGTGCTATTTTAAAGCTGTAGAGAAAGAAGTAGGGTAGGAGTTTAGGGTATTGGGGTGTTTTTTCTCATTGTTACTTCTTTTTTTTTTTAAAGACACCATGTGGCCATTGAGTATTGTTTATGAAACTATATGAATTAAATTCCCTAGTTTTATGGACTAAACTCCCCTGAAGAAAACAGGGCTTTGCTAACTTCAGTGTTACCAAATATAAACATTTAATTTCTTACAATTTTCAACAGAAATCATTGCTGTCTTGCTCTCATCAACTATATCCTGCAGGTCTTCCTTACCCCAAAATGTGCTTTTACCTCTTGTATTTACTTGCCAGGTGCATGTTGATTCCCTGCCATTTGCAGGAGGAGGGCATGCCTCAGACTCCAGCTGAAAGTACCCTGGTTGTTTCCAAAGTAGTGCTAGGAATATGGGGTAGCCTTAGTGATGTGAGTTCAGTTCACTGCAGGAAAGGAGCACCTCTGGGCAGAGCCCACTAAGAAGTGGTGATGCTGGCTAATTAGAATCATAGAATATCCTGAGTTGGAAGGGACCCACAGGGATCACTGAAGTCCAGCTTCTATGATTCAACTCAAATTAGTTAAATCATCCCATATTCTACTATCTGGTTGGAGCTGGCTCCCACCAGAGCTGGGTGCTGGGAGAATCCAAGGATGCTGACAGGTCCCAGCAGGGCCAGGGACGAGAAGGTGTCCCGGCAGGGATGCCCTTGCCCAGGTGCCTCCGCAGCAGGCAGGGGTTGCCTCTCTCCTGTTACAGGGATGTGAATAGACAACTGTCCCACACCCCCTTCCTCACTTCACCCCACAACCTAACCTCTCCTGCTTTTTTCCTTTTCTTTAACGTTACCTAAATTTGAGGGAGGGAAAGATACTGGGGAGAGAGCTCAAGCTCCCGAACCTGTAGTATCATGATTGCGTGCTATAACATGCTTCTCTTTAAAAAAAAAAAATAGAGTTTAACAAAACCCCAAACCTGTGTGTTATGCATGGAACCAAGGTAATGGCTAAGGGAAAACGTCCTATTGCAATTTCTTCTTTCTAGGTCCCATAGCCACTGTCAAGCACCTGTGCAGTCATGCTTCAACCCTGCAGGTGAGAAACCTCATGGCAAGTCACTGAATGTCCAAGAAAGAAAATTGCCACTTTCTACCCACCCTTTTCCACAAAACATAAGGAAGTACTTGACTTAAACATTTTCAATAGACAAAATAACAGAAACATCAGAGTTACTGTGCTCACAAACACAAAGTGTTTCTCAAGATTTACCTTCTGCAGTGTTTCTGATTTAATTCAGCACATGTACTTTTCCTGTTGGTAGATGTTTTTCCAGTCCCTCTTTCACACTCAATTACTGAAAACTCGTGCCCCTGGCAGTCTTTCTAATCTAAAAAACAGGTGCATCAGCTAACTAACTTATATGATGGGGCAGAGGGTCTCTGCCTGATCGGGAAAATCAGTGTGACATCTGAATTAAAATACAAAGTCACCTGCAGCCCGAGAGGACTGGGAGGCACCTCATCTAAATAAAATCACAAAACCTGAACTTGCAAATCTCCAAGCCATGTCCTCAGCTGGTGTCAGATGAGGCTGGAGCCAGGGAATTTCTGCTGATTTACACCACTGGCTGATTGAACCTGGTGTGCTGAGCTGCACCGGGGACCGGCAGCACAGTGGGGTGGAGGATGCTCTAAGTACTCCTGTAGCACAAAAACGCTCTTTGACTCAAGCCCTGCTCCCGCAAATAACAACAACCCTTTCTTTGCTCTACTTCTCTCATTGAGCCTTTATTCGATTTGAAAAGCCCTTGGTCTGTCCTTGAGGAAAACGTCTTCAGAAGCCTCTTCGAAATAAACTCAGGATTAAATAGCAATCCCCCTCCAAGCAGAGCATTCAAGCAACTTTCCTTCTGCAGCTCACCAGGTTAACTTTATTCCTGCCACAAGCCCCGCATGCACCAAACCCAAAAGCAACTTCTTTCTGCCAGACCGCTGCCGTCAGATGAGCCCCAGGGAAGGAAACCAACCCCCACATCCATTCAGCAGCGATGGAAAGGTGGAATTACTCACTGAACCACGCCGGGCTTCACCCTCTGTCAGCAAGCGGTGGGTGCGGGCTGGGGCGGCAGCGGGGGCTTGAGGGCTAGGGAGGGACCAGCAGGGCTAGCCTGGCCCCCGCAGGCATCGCAGCCCCGTGCTCCGTCCTCCCTCAAAGTTAGCTTTAAAACACCTGGAAAGACAAACACAAACAACTCTGCTCAAATGTGCTCCTCAGTATGTGTCAGCAGCTAGAAGCCTGTTGGTCTTGAAGCAAAAACCCAGCCTGAAAACAGTATTGCTCCCTTCCTTTTTCTGTTAGGCATAAAAATTCAACTTAACATCTGGTTTGAAGATATGAGGAGATTATACTTAAACTCATTGCTCTATGAACTGTACAAAACCCTCAGAACGTGTGACTTACATACTGTCTGCTACACATATTGCAATATAAGTTGCTTTTAAAATGGAAGAGACATTTACCTTGGCAGCAAAAAAAAAGACCACTTAGATTCAGGTTTGGAAAAGCCCGAAGCCAGGCTGCATGCAGAGTGCTCTGTAGTCAGAAGTCTTCACTAACTCACACACACCCCCACACAGACACAGAGCCACGCTCCCGCTGCTGCGCTGCACACGCCAGCAGCACCGGCTGATCTCTGCCCCTCTCCCCACAGGAACTGCTCCCAGGGCTCGGGAAGGATGTGCTTTTGGGGAAGACAGCCTCCAAGTGAGGAGCTGCAAAGTTACCACATACAGACAAGCAGAACAAGAGCTTCTCTGACAAGACTGAATGACAAACACCAGGCAGAGAAGAAGAAGAAGAAGAAGAAGAAGAAGAAGAAGAAGAAGAAGAAGAGGAAGAAGAAGAAGAAGCATGCTTTCCCCTTACCTATTGCTTAGGCTAAGACACTGAGGAGAATCTTTAGAGAACCTGGGCATTGGGACCCACAGGGCAGAGTACTTTCAGCACAGTCACAAGGACCCAGCAAAAGCCATCTTCTCCCTGTCTTTTAGCACAGCGTAAGTCTCCAGCAGCTCAGCTCTCCAGCTGCAAACATCTCATTAGACTAATGCATTCAGCACAGGCAGAAAACTCGATTTACCATAGCTACAGCAATGAATTTCCATTACGATGACAGCTTCAACCACATCATGTCCGGAAAAGCAGCCAACCACTGCCTTTTAAAGAACACACACATTTTACACGCAGAAAACGAGGCCTGCGTGGCGGCTTTCCTTTCGCTTTGCAACTACACTGAGAAGGAAAACTGCCATTTCTTTTTATTTTGGAAACCCTGCAACCTGAAAGGTACAGACATTTGGACTGTTCCTGCCCCCTCTCCCCCCCTCTCAGAACAGCACTGGCGTTTGCAGTACAGTGCGTTGGGCTGCAGCGAGGAGAAGGGGTGTTTGCAACATTTCTGGTCTCACTACCCCTCCTCTGTTGCCATGGAAACCGGACTGTAGCATCAGCCCTTTGTCCCGCTCCTGCAGCAGCCTGGCCCGATGCTGAGCTTACATGAAGTGCCACGGATGGGAAGGACCAGTCACTTCAGTTTTGATAATTTACATGGAAATTGGGGGAGTAGCACCTGGCGTCTTTCTGTCAGCGGCACCGAGGGTGTGTGCATACAGTGTTGCTCGTTCACACACACATGTACCTGTACACAAACTCACAAAGTTGGCTCTGGGGAGAATCTCACAGGAATGGCCAGGCAAAAATATCCATAACACATAGAAATGCCAGTTATGGCTGCCATGCCATGCCATTTGGGTAGAATACCTGAGTGGCTTTTTGTTGAATTTCCAGTCACTCATCACAGAAAGTACCAGTTCTTCCCTTGTTTAGCACGGCACTAGCAGCTCTCACCACCAAAAAAAAAAAAAANGTACATATGATAAATAATGGTCGTAATAATCCTGCCACGCTCCATTGACTGCGCTAGATCAAATTATCCCAGCAAAGGGGTTTGTCACAGTTGTTTGTGAGTGTTGCACAGCTCCCTGCTGCCCACTTCACATGCTTACATATATTGTTACTCAGTATTCATGGCAAGCCGAACGTGCCCCTCACCTCTCTTTCTTTTCAGTCCCTTAAGTGCCTCACCAGACAGGCTTGTAGCTCTGGCCACTGGTTCTGCTGCTTTTGTGATAGTTGGGCTTTCTGGGGTTTAGGGGTGTTACTTTTGACCTGCCTCCACAGAAGATGAGATGAATATTAAGCCTGTTTTATTGACCAAGGAAGAAGAGAAAAAGCAGGAAAGCAGACATCCTGGGCTATTTGTACCAATAAGAGCTGGGGCTTTGCTGGTGCCCTTGCCTGTCAATGGGGATTAGGGCAAGCACCAGCCCACTAGTGACTGTGAGCAAGGTGAGATGCCCAAGCTCATTCCAACATCCCTTGCAAGCACAAGGTCGGGAGGATAGCTGTGGTATTATTTATTTCTTACTGTCATGGCTAGAGAAAAACTTTGCATTTTAAGAAAAAAATTTGTTTTGGAAGATCCAGGAGAAACAAGGTGGCATTAAGTCTCTTTTTTGGTTTTTTTTTGCTTGCATTGCTACAAGCTTGACAGATATTGTAGGTGTGAAAAATATTTTATCAGCACAGAATTGGAACAACTGTTTTCTGTCTTCTTCTACTGGTGTATGAAATCTGTGGTGCTCACAAACACGCTAGTAACAAAGCACACAAATGCTCTTCATCCCAGCCATCATCCTGGCAAAGATCTGTAATCCCTCATTTTCTTTCTTCTCTTTTTTTTCTTTTGGGCAAAATCAGGGTAAGTGGGCCAGCGCTCATGGATTCCCACACCAGAGTAAAATGGAGGGAACTGGACCACCTGTTTTAAGTTCCCTAATAGGATAAATGTGGAAAAGTACTAGTAATTACTAAAAATTGTGACAAAATCTCTTAAAAAGCCTCTCTTCTCTTGTAAGCCATTTAAAATTTGGAGCATGGGTCTTAGCCATCCCTGTCATTTCACATTGCCTCCAAAGGTCCATCGCTGCTGTGGCTTGTCACATCCGGTGCTGTTGTTTGTGTCACACCACGTTACCAATGTCATCTAGCACGGGCAGGCTGGCACAACCTCACAGCATGGAGACATCAGCTGTGGCCTCTCATAGAAAATATCATATTAATACAGCACAACACAAGAGCAAGGTGTTGGGGAGGCAGTTGGAAATTTTGCTTTCTCCTCACTGCTGCTATTAATTTTGCAGCCAAAAACCAAACTAGACCTGAAACCAGCCAATTCCCCACTGCTTTGGGAGCAAATGTTGCATGGTGAAGGATTGCAGAGCTCCTTGGAATATGCTCTTTGCAGAGCTTATTTGACAGCCTTGACTTTAAAGTTTAATTTAAAGAGTTGAATTTTGGTTTAAAACATACAGCTGCTCAGGAGAGCAGCTTAAATCACAGCTAAAAGCAAGGGTGGATGAGATAGTGTTGGGGGGGCGGTTTGAAGTGTTTACATTTGCTGTGGAGTTGTATGCAAGGCTCATTCCCTGATCTCAGGCTCCCCAAGAGGGGCAAAGGGAGATGAGCCAGAGGTGGAGCTGAAGAGGAGGTTGAGCCCAGGATGGTGCAGGGGAACAGCCTGCCTGCGTTCCTGTGGCATGTTCACACAAATGTCACAGCCACCTGAGCTGCCACGGCCATCCACTGGTGGCTTCAACCCAAGGCTGGCCCTTCCACACCAAGCTGGTTCTCACCAGCCTCCCATGTGCAGAGGGACTGTGGGGCAAGAGGAAGAGTGGATGCAGGAGGTAGGGGAGCTTTAAATTGCTGCCCAAGTAAATCAACACCTACCAAACACCAGAAATGTGGTTGAGCAGCATAATCACTTGCCTCCTTTCTAAATTAAAGTGAAAAAGGTGATAAAGTGGGGGGGAAAGGGGGAGAGAGGAGAAAAGGTCGTGTTTACATGAAGCACTGGTTGTCACCCAGCCTCAAAACCACGGAAGCACTTTCTTCTGTAGGCATAAGGTTTTCAAATAAAGATGGCACTGCAGAGAAATATTAAGGATCTCCTGTTACTGCTTCCCCAACTATTTGAGCACAGGCCACCATCAATCTCCAATTTTTTTTTTTTAAGGTAAACCCTAGTCACTGTATGTTCACCAGTGTCCTGATACTTTGCCTATTTGTCCTGTATTTTGCCTATTTTGTACAGATTATTTTTCAACCCTTCCTTCTGCTGCTTGTCCTCACAGCCTTCCCTGAGGAGGAGCAGACCGCTGACTTGGAAGTGGAGCTTTTGGGGCAGGTGATGGCATGGTGAGGGATGAAGGACCAGGGCTTTAGTGACCAGTCTGGAGGCAGCCTGACATCCAGGGTTTGGACACGGGGCAATCCATGTGGTAATGGGGAAAAACCCTTATCCCCGGGGTAATCTCTGTCACTCCCCACAGATATCTTGAAACAGCCTCGAAGAGGGACTGAGCTACCAGCTCTTGCCCAAGTCATTTTGGATGGAAGACAAACCTGGCCACGGTCTGGGCTCTGCCAGGGAGGGAGTTGTATCACAGAGAGTTGCCACCCACCCAGGACTGTGCTGGGTCCTCGCCGTGAGCCACCGCCCCTCCCCAGCCTGTGGCTCCGGGGCACAGCCAGCCCTGTAGCCCCGTGCTGGGCACGATGGCACAAGTCATTCTGCTGCTCTCCATCCACCACCGACATTAATAAACTCCCACAGATTGTCATTTTATTTCAAGCATTACCCTATAATTTAAATAATTTGATTCTTTAAACAATTACATTCAATTACCTTCACACTTCCATGAAATCAGAAAGCATTCAGGGTAAGTGAGAAAGGAAATTAAATATCCCAAAACAACCTAAGTGTGTGCAGCCCAACCTGCTATTTGGGCAGAAGATGATCGGGGCGGGGGTGGGGCTTTGGAGCATGTCTTTCCACCTGCCTGCGGGGGTGACATTCCCGCTGTCAGTCACCGCAGCACAGAAGATATCAGCAGGTCTTTTGGGGCAGCTGCCTGCCCAGGTTATGCCCCGTATGCGATTTTTCCCTGAGTCTTTATTAGGCATTTCAGTTTAACAAGATCTTTACCTATAAATCTTCCCGGATGATGAATCAATCCCGTGACACCCGCCCCGACCCTCTTCAACCCTGCCACGCTCGCACAGATACAGTTATTTAAGTTATGATGGAGTCCGGTTTAAGGGAATGAATTCAAACAATTACCTTAATTACAAGAGCAGTATCATCTTTCAAGAAAGCGGGTCTCCAGGGAGGACAGCTGCTGAGAAGTCATTTAGACGCATGAACCTTTGAAAACAGCGGTGAGAGGAGCCGCGACTCCTGCCCTGGCTGCCACCGCTCCCTGCTCCCACTCCGGCTCCTTCCAACTTGCCCAGCAAAGGAGGCGACATGGGATGGCAGAGCTGGGGCAAGCAAGAAATCCCCAGGCTGCCAGGACCCCACACTACCCGACAGTCATGCCCTACCCAGCCCGGTCCTGGAGGGCACCTTTTGTTGAGGCTCGTTGCTAAGTGGGAGTAAAGCCGCAGAGACTTCAGATGCGCTCCAGCAGTCAGCTCAGGAGGATGAGCTGAAAATTAAGCACAAGCCTGAGGCAAAGAGAAACCCCAGATTTAAGCCTGACACCAGCCAGTATGGGCGAGGGATGGCGGGACACATCCTGCTCAGACCCCCACCCAGCCCAGCCCGTGCCCACTGACCACCCCACAGCTTCCACAGCCTCCTTTTCCCCCGGGACCGGCTCCGGACCGGCTCTGCCTCCTCCAGCCCTGGCGCAGCAGCCGCTGCAAGGTCACCCAGCTACTCCCTGCCCCAACTCACTGCTCGCTTGAGGACATGATTATTTCCCAAATCACTAAACATCAGGAGCGGCTTTGTAATTTGCTTGGTTCTTTATTACATTTATTGATTTTAAAATATTTTAACGGCTCGTTTATTGCTGTGTTAAAGAGCTCAGAAAGGCAATAAAGTCACACAGCATCCTTAGTGATAAAAGAAATAATCCCTTGAGCTGCTGAAATCGTGCCTTCTCCTTCCCGTCTGAGCTTCTTTCAAGCAAAATAACCCTGAGAGGAACTGCAACCAAAAGGGCAAGTGCCTGAGCAAAATCCCATGCACCCAGAGTGGGTAGGTAGGACAAAGTGAAATAAGCAGTAGCCAAAACTCTGGAGCTTCAAAGCAACCTGCTGCAGCTAAGAAACAAAGAAACCTTATTCATCCCCGAGCTTAAGGTGCTTGATACACATGTCATTCTTTTAATGTTTGATTATAAAACCCAGGTGACTGCCCACACACCGTCTCTCTCTGGCCAGTGTCAGCAGTGAGGCTAAAACAGTGATGAGACTCCAGGTTCAGAGCAAGGAGCTCCCACTGATGCTTGCTATGGTGTAAAACACTAACTTGCTTATCTGCAAATATTTAGGAGCCCTGCCCTCCCCTCCAACCTTGGGCCCACTTCCCTCTTGTAAATGTCACCCTGGGGGATCAGCCATCCAGCACTTGGGTGCAGCTTCTCCCCTCCTATGGGCAACCCAGCAAACCCTCCTGTGGAGGGGCAGAAGTGGCAGAGGGATGGCCCCACATGGATGCATGTTTGAGCATCTCTCTCACATAATTTGTCTCAAACAGCCTGACTTTCTGTGCTAGAGATAACTGGGTCTGAGCAGTAATTAAAAAATATCCTCCAGGTGAGGGTTTTTCTTCCTTGGATTACTCTGCTCTTTCTACAGTCATTTCCATCCCAGAGCCTCCCCAGGCACTTAACCAATTAAACACCTACAGCCTGCAGCTCTAGGGAGCCAGCAGCTCCCTGCTCTGCAGCAAGCGGCCCTGGCCAACAAGGACGATTCCTGTGTGAAGTATCACTGGATTTCTTTGATCAGCCCCCATTTCAGCAGGAGGGCAGCACAGATGCCTGTGCTCTGCTTCCCTGCGTGCCTGGCCCTGACTTACAGATGCAAAGCCCGAGGTGTTGGGATGCCCTTGCTGCACGGATGTGAGTAAAAGAGAAGAAATGGCAAGCTGTTGTTCAGCAGAGGAATTGGGGGCAGAGGGGTGTTCTCCCTCCCCAGCAGCTGCCACGGGGCATGCCACACCCCTGTGTGATCTCTTTCCCCTCAGGTTAGGGCAGGATCACACCTTCTCCAGCTTCCTCTCTTCTTTTAGGCTTGGGAAACTGGTCTGGCACTAGTATTGCCCCCCAGAAAACATGACACTTCTGAGAGAAAGTTAGCACAGCCATTCTGAAAGAAATAGTGTTGAAGATGTAGGCAGGTAATGTTAATGGGCAATGTGTGTCACACCTGAGGGGACTGAAGGCCAAGAAAGCCATTCCCAGCCAGGGATTCAGTCCCAAAACTCTGCCATTTAGTAGTCATTAAGACTCCTGCAAGGAGGAAACTCCGCTTCCACCACAGTCCTCCCCAGCAGCCACTGCACAGCCATGTCACACGGAGAGCTGTTCTTCCCCAGACTGAGCACTTGCTCACACACCAGAGACAGGAAAGGCGAGGTGTGATGGTGCCATCTCCTGCCTCCTGCCAGAGGAGCACTGCATCTCATTAGCAGGATGGGCTCAGCTGCCACCTTCAAGCAAAACTCATCAGAGAGAAAGACATTAGGAGCAATTTCATATAATAAAATTTTATCAAATGTACAAGTCCAGTAGGTTTTATTTTCCTCCACAGCAAAAAGAGCAGTAAAGATATATGTCTCTATATAAGCTGTGTTTGCATACTCCTTTTCCTAATTCAATAAAAAAAATAAAATCAGTTGCAATCCAAATTTGCTGTAATTATCTCTGTTTTTCTCTTGGCAAGTGCTATTTTTCGTCAATACGCATGCATAGCCATACTATAGCATAGCTATTTTTTAAATTACATATGCCAGCATAGTTGATAGATTTTAATTTGCCAGGGAGTTGGATAGCCATCAGCAGGCAGGAGCTGTATGTTGTTTGCATACAAACTCAGTCGAGAAACTTCCCCACACAGCATCTGCTTGTGCAACTGAGGAGGGGCAGACCCTCCCCGGGAGCCAAACCTCGGGATGGTTTAGAGCATGTTGAACCAAGGGCTCAAATGTTCAGGCTCTTGGAGGAGGGAGTGGGGGCGTGGGTGGAATAGGGTCCATCAGTGATGAGTATGCATTTAGGAATAGAAACGCAGTGCTCCACTTGCCAAAAACCTGACAGATAGGCACATGGAGGTGTCCCTCCTTGGCCAGTATTTCAAAGCACTGCCTGTGACACCAGTTGCAAAGGCCATTTTCTGCTCAGGGTACACCATGCATGGCCCCAGGAGGGAATACAGAGATCCCGCTCCATAAACACCCCAGAGGTCAATGGTGGTGGGGAGAGGCACAGGGTGCCCCAGCACAAGGGGTGTGACACCTGTGAGTAGAGCCAGGCAGCAGGGCTGTCCTGCAGCCTGGCTGGAATGCAGCTGTGCAGCCACCCAGGCAGCTCTGGTGCCTACAGATGTTTGCCTCACTAAGGAAACTGACACCATCTCTTAGCCACACACTAACTTCCTTTAACAAAAATGTAATACTAGCAGAGATCAGAAATACACCAAAATTTCAGCACTTGCTTCGCTTCTGAGGATAGTCTGTATCTGGACTTCATTTTACTGGGCAGTGGGGAAGTTCTTTAGTATAGTTTAGCCCTAAAGCACCCCAAAGAAATTGAAGCACCCCAAATGAAATTCAGAATCCCAAGACAGATTTTGTTGTCCTCCATCCACATATACCTCTGCAGAGACTTGTTGGATCCTCTCACAGCTGAGGAGTTAGCTGAACTAGCAAAGGAGATTTGAACTCCTCAAGTGACCTCTGCTGTATGTCAGAGAAGGCTTTTTCTTTATTTCAGATGTGGAATAGTTGCCAACAGAAAAAAAAGGAGGAACCTCCCCCCACAGAACCAAAACATACTTCCCAGTGTTCAGAGCTAGCTGATTAATTGCTTGCATGCTAACCTTCAGGAATCATATTGTGGTTATCATAAAACTAATCTAATTTTTGTAGTGATATCTTTCAAATAAAACGCCTAATTTTAGGGTTTTCCTCCTATTTCCCCTCCTCTGCTATTTTGACACGTACATCATTGTTGAGACTGGCATGATGTGCATACCAAAAAGCCTTGCCTGTGTCTAACAAGCTGAACTATTTTATTATTGCCTAGCCTGCAACCTCACATCTACAGAGACCTGGCTTACAAAGGCTGGTGTCAGCTTCCACATCAGTGCTGTTGTAATGTTTAACACTGAGCACTTACATAAAGGTTCAAAGCAGTGTGGTGATTAATTGCTCACTCCTGCAAGTCTCCCAGGCTCACATTTGACCAAGAGGTTCATGCTTCCCTTTTAAGACACAGTGGGGTTTGAAGAATATTGCTCTATTTCGTGTTTTAATGGGCTTTTAGCAGCAAGCACGGAAGATGCTGCACTGGGCAGTGCTGTCCGGGAGAGTGTGGGCAGCTGGAGCTAACCCATGGCTGCTGCCAGGCACTGACACTCCAGTGACATCTCACAGGCACCACTCAAGGCATCAGATTTAGAAGAAAAGGTTAGAGGCGCACTATGCAGGGATAATGTCAGCATTGATGTTGCAATGAGGCAATGGACTGGACAAACTAAGCTGCTTTCATCCCAATTCTGTCTCTTTTAAGGCTTGTGCTTTTACTGGGCTCATAACAAAAATGATCCCCCTGACCTTGCCACCCATCTCTCTCTCTCCTTGTCTCATTGCATCCACAGTGCTCAGTGCAGCACCCTGCCTGTTGCTGTGTGCCTGGCAGCTCCAGGGTCACCCCACAGTGTCGTGCCAGCACCCAGCGTCCATCCCACACCCCCTTTCCAAGAGACAATCCTTCGCATGATGGGGACCATCATCCCGACTTCCATGGCTACCAGGCAAGAACAACAATAGGGAGAAGAGGTTCTTCCCCCATCTAAAAGAGCCTGACCCCTCCTGTGACTGGTTCTGGGAATGGGGATGGCCTGGGGGACATGCAGGTGGCACAGATCACTTACACCCCACTGCAAGGTGCAGCCCCAGCTGCCCTGCCTGATCACCTCCAAGTCTTACAAGCTCGCTGAGAGGTGGGACAGAAGGAGAATGAAGAGCCTGTGTATAGTCATCTCCATATTTCAAATAACCAGTAACTTCTAGTGTACATACTACAGATTAAATATGAATTCAAATGTAAAATATAATGGGGCAGCTTTTCATCTTCTGAATGAATTTCTCAGTCCCGACTGAAAGGAGGAGGTAAAAAAAAAAAAAAAAAAAGAGATCAAATACACCTAACAAATCTACATCAGGAGGGAACCATAAAAAGATACAACCAAGATAAAACCTTATGTGGGGAAGTTAACTGTGAAGAGTAAATCCTCATAAGTTCAGGAAGAAGTATATGTATGCAGCAGTTCCTTCTGCCCCAGGCTGTTAAAGAGAGCTAATGATGTAAATGAGGTTGCTCAAATCACCTTGAAATCACCACACTCCCACTGCCTTATACATGACACCAAGAGAGCAACAGGCTCTCCGGAATCTGAATTGATCCAAAGGGACCCGCACAGCTGGGCCATATGCTTGGACCAACAGCTGGCTGCAAAATGAAGCAAGAGCTGTCTCATTTCAAGGGACCAAACTGATTGTCACCTGGGCCTCCAAATATCACCACCCTGTCGTGGTCTGTGTCTGTTTTACAGCCATTATAACCTAATCTCAGCCACTGTGATTTACACATAGTAATTAATGGAGCTTCAGCGGTGAGAAAATTGGTCATTCAATTTGAGTTTAATTTACTGCACGTGCATACATTAGGAAGCACAAATTCCATAGCTGTGATCTGGGCACAGAGAAAGGGTTGTGTGGCAGGAAGGAAAAAATAAATCACCCAGTAAACTATTCACCAATGGCCTTTCACACCTCTTGATCTGCAAGTGTCTCCTCGATGGGAGGATGACACCCAAATAAACCTGACATCTCCGTTTGGATGCTTGGAGGTGGAAGGCAAAGTCTCACTGTCACGGCTATCCCGTTCCCCAGCTGCAGGAAGGATCAGCCTGGCATATTGGTGAGTGTGGCCTCATTTGGATCTCTGCTTATATTTGGGGCAAGTATCCATCAGAGAAGGAGGAGTGGGTTAATGGAATTCAATGCTACACAGTATAAAGGCTACAAAAGATGCCATATCTGGGGCATACACATGAACAACTCCAGTGAAGGAAAACCATGCCTGAAAACCAGGACAACCTTCACCAGCAAAAGCGGCATTGCATTTTCAGCTACCTTAAGTTAAAGGTGGCCTCATACCAGCCCGGACTTTGGAACACCCAAAAACCACACCCCAGCAAAGCCAAAAGCAATGCGTGGGTGACCCTCAGTGGCCCATGTGGGACCAGGAAGCCCCAGAGGCATTGGTCCTCTCCCAGCTCAGGGACTACCCTGCAGGGTATACCTACTAGATGTCCAGCTCTTGCAGGGTTTCCCCCCTGAATGCCTCCATGTCATGAAGCATTGAGCTATGTTGCTTGCATAGAAAGAAGAGCACTCACACCTGATTTTAAAGTAAAGGTGGATGAATTTAAAACACTTGCTCACGGTGGTCTATGCAGTCTCCTTTGTGCTGTTAAATTCCATGCATGCAATGTAAATGTAATGTCTTCCCTGTTTAATGGTTAGAGCATATATGTGGAAGGCTTACACACTGTGAAAGGCTGAAAATTATCTGGTGCTTCCTGACTCAGCACACATTAGAAACAAACTTCTAGGTAGGGTGTATTCAATTTGGCTTTAAAATATTATCATTAGCTTTACAATCCATCATGCTAATTAGATTTATTAATAGGTTTCATTGCCAGTAATAGCTCTGTTACTGAACTGAATGAAGAATATAAACAATTTTGGCACAAAATTATTTCTACCAACTCAGTAGTGTCTGCATTGGCTCAAAATGCATCTTAAAACAAAAGATCATGGTGTGAAAGAAATTAGGTGCAACCATGAATATCAACAAATGTAGTGTGAACAAATGTCATATCTCAGCTAGAGTTCACTACTGAACATGAGCCACCCAGTTCCCCCTTCTCTGCCTTCCCAACAAGCACCTGCTTTAATCCAGCACTTGGGTGCTCTGCCAAGCTCTCAACAAACCCTAAGAAAAGAGATTTTAAAGATGCTGCTGCCAGGGGCATTTTTACATGTTTGTCTGCACAGCATTTAAAACTCAAGTGATCACAGCGTGCTGTGGGTGCCCACGAGGCTCCCCAGGTACCCCACAAATCCGCTCTTCAAGGTAGGGGCATCCCTGTGGTGGAACCACCTCATCTACCTCCCTCTGCAGAGCTTAAAACACAGGTGAAGTGCAGATACCTTCACGACTATCTTATGCACACACTTGCCCAAAAACTAATGCCAAGCAATGTTTAAAGCTCAAAATGGACTCATGCACACCCCAATTACAGCTAAGAAAGGAAGCTCTGCCTTCCTCAGGTTTGTATTTTAAAATAATTTAGTAACAATCATGTAATAGTTCCAATATTAAAATGGGTTAGCTTCAGCAGGTTTTAAATGGTCAGCAAGGGGGCTGGGGGAAAACAAATCACAGAAAACATATAGAAATCGGGGAGGGTGCCTCTGTAACAGCAGCTTCTTGAAAAGAAAAAAAAATAGATTAAGGAAACTTCTATCTAAGCCCTCTTCCCCTCCAGACAGGGGGAGCACAAAACAAAACTTACAGCTCAAATTACAATAGATATCCCCTGGAAAAACCTTTGGGTTTCCTGAAGAAATCCATGCCCCTGCCTCCCCCTGCTGAGCGCGGCCGGGAACTGCGCCTGCTCCTTGAGAAAAGCACCTTCTCTTCCAGTACCGCTCAAGGGTTTTCCCACTCACAGACTTAATTTAATATTAATCAACCATTGTCAACGTTCGGTGGGAGGGGGAGGCAGAAGTTTAAATCATATTACACAAAACACCCAAGGGAAAATCTCATTTTTATAACTTCTTCCTTTTAGCTACACTTACCTACTTCACCAAGCAGCATTTATCAGCCCTAAATCTAACTCATAGTGCCTCCCTCTACTAACTGCAGTCACAGCACTCTGCACCCATCCTTGAGCTGGGCCAGGAGGAGCAGGGCCAGTCTCACTGCAGCACCCTGCTCCCTGTCCCAGCCAAGTCCCATTTTTACCCCTTGGAATTGCTACAGACCCTGAAGGTATTTGCATCATCTCTGGTTGGGAGGACAACCAGGTCCTGCAGTTGCCTCCTCTGGCCTAGAACAAGGGGCTACAAAAAGGAGCACAACAGCAAAAGGGCAGAAACAAATCTGTTCAGGCTGAAAGAACAGTAGCTGCTTCCCAGTTATGCCTGGGTCACTATTGCACAGGCAGTGCCACAGGAAAGCAGATTTTATATCCAGAACTTTTTTTTTTGTTCTTCTCTGTTTACTAGCCCAGAGTTTCAGAAGACTTAGGTAGAAAATTGGCTAAATTGATTCCTAAACACTATCAAAAAGTGAGGCTTATACAACAGTGAGTACAAAATGCTGCTTCTTCTTGCAAAGTTTGACCCATCCCGGTACCTGTTATCCAGGAGGCAACTGAGTGATGTTTGAATGACAATGCATACTGTTAATAAAATAGTTATTAATGGACACACCACACAACAGAAGACCAACAACTCCATAACGTTGTGCAGCTGCAGCTGAGTGGTTTGAATTGTGTGAAGCTCTTCAACATCTCCATGGCCCCATTCTGCACCAATCTTGGGATGTGGTGTAAAACCATGCACAACTCCATAGCTGGTGTTTCCATGAGGAAAACATATCTGCATGCCTTTCTCCCGTTATCAAGATTTCCAATACCGCCACAATTTTTCTCCTCATGTTATTTTACTGTTACCTTGACTATACAAGAGACACATCTTTGAAGTATTATTTAGCCTCTGTTGGCTCTATAGAATTATCCCTGGTTTGCAGACTTAATGTGTTATCCCAGCTGTCACCTTCAATATTTAAGAAGAAACCAGCTCAGCATTCAGACCAGGGACATGACTCTCGTTTTTTTTTTTTTGTTTTAAATAATTTCAAGGCATTCACACCTTGCCAGTATATACCTTGACTGTTAACAGCAAAATTTAGGGATCAGTGGTTAAAACACATCCCAACCCACCCAGAATACTCTAATTATCATTCTACCTCCTGACTATCACCACTCCTCTCCTTTTAACTCCTGCAGACATTCAGTGTGAGTTGTTCTGACCAGAACAATGTCATTTTAGCATTGACTTTGCCTACTTGCTTTAGAAAGAGTCACCAGGCTATTATGATTTCTCTCACCAGTGCAGTATTTGGCTCAAAAGCCTATGGGATATAACTAGAGCTTTTGTGTTACTGTGTTATTTCTCTACTGTATTTTGCAAGTTAAAACTGGAGTTAAAAGGCATCGAGTGTACAAGACATTTAATTTAAAGGTAGCCTTCATTCTTGAGTTTGAACACCTGACACTGCTTATGGTTTATAAGTTTTTTCTGCACAATGTGCACTTCAGAAGTACTTTGAAAGATACCATAACCTCATTAGAACATCCTCAAATTTTATTTGCATTTATTGTAATTACAAAGAATATAACAATATAAATTTGCATTTAAAGTGACAACCCTTTCTAAGAAACAAGGTCACAAATTAGTGTGTACCTATTCTGGCTTTGGGCAATTTTTATAGGCTGGAAATTTTCCTGCATGAGAATTTGTGGCATTTCACAGCATCGTATTTTCATAGTTCAATACAGAGGAACAGAAATCCATCTACTCCTACTTGCAGAACACTCCTAAGTATTTCTGAAGTATAGAAATGCAACATTTCATCTGTTTTATTGAGAGGAAGAAAATGAATAATCCATCCATGGCTTTTGTTAAGTCTCACAGAATACACTAGTAGCCCCGATGCTCTCCTCCCTGAATTTATTCTCTAATTGGACTTGATTTTTTTTTTTCTTTAACAGGAGTAGGAACAAAACCACTGTCTTGTTTACAACCTCGCAGAAGACTGGGGTGGAATAAAAACCCAACAAACCAACAACCTCAGACAAAGATGCACACTATTACAAATGCAAACAGCCATCAAATTGTCCAGTTTATTGATGGGAATTCAAAATTGGTACAAAACATGCCCTCTCTGCATGTTGTATTTTACCCTTAAAACGTTTCTGAGGGTGTCAGGTAGTTTTAGAATTAAGAATATACTTCGGCTTTCAGCATGTACCTTTTATAAAGGTATTACACAAAAGCCACTAACTTACATAACACGTGGTCCCAAAATTACTTACAGACACTCTGTTTATCAAAAGACTCAGATCTCCTGCTGATCTGATGAAATAGAGGCTTAAAAATGTTTTAAGCCATTAATAAGTATCCTATGGCAGAGTCAAGAAAGTTTATGATTTCCATTATAATCTCGGGCATAAAAAGGCAACAGTCCTAAAAAAGCAGCCCTCTGGAGTATATGGAATGTGGCAATGGATATGATGCCAATTTGTAATGATCAAGTTAAATGAAACAGATTCTTAAAGCTATGAACGATGTGAGCAGTATCACAGCAAAATAGTTAATGAATACCACAGAACCAATCAAGTTTGAAAGTTGAGCAAATGTTGTTTCAATCAACAGAGATTTGTAATGTCAAATATACCAAAACATTTTCTAAAATAAATTCCTAAAGCAGAAAAATTGATTGAAAGTTTGCTCCTAGCTAATAGTACCTTTTATTTAAATTGGACCCAAAACTGATCAGACAATACATAGCCCACACTTTCGGACATTTATAATAAAAAAGCTTTTATTTTCAATTGAAACAAATGCACCATCCTGCACTTTGAAGGCTATAATGAGCCATAAGCATATTCCAAGGTGTATCAATGGCAACAGATTTGTTTCACCTCCACTGAGAAGTTACATAATGCACTCTTAATTGGTAAAGAAAATTTAAACTCAGCCTTCTCAAAGCTTCTGTACTGTGTTTCTTGGTTAATTGTACAAGTTCCACAGTCAGACCGAGAGCTTGCAGTGTGTGCAGATATTGTAGTCAATCAATAGTATGTTTAATCGTCATCTTCCTCCTCTTCCTCTTCCTCCTCAAAACTGTCTTCAAAGCCCTCACTGTCTTCCT
Organism: Erpornis zantholeuca; assembly: GCA_013400515.1. Lineage (NCBI taxonomy): Eukaryota > Metazoa > Chordata > Aves > Passeriformes > Timaliidae > Erpornis > Erpornis zantholeuca. Next base: position 261,918 of record VZTN01030631.1, read on the forward strand.
GGTCCTCATCACCTTCTATTGCTGTATCCCATTGTGGGTGATTTTCTGGCACTGGTTTTGCTTCGTGAACTTCCAGCTGTAATTGGATAAGGAAAAAGAAGAGAGGGGGAAAAAATGGTTACAGACAAGAAACAGCATTTTGGGAAAACAAACAAATCCACACACCCAAACAAACATGCAACCCACAAAAGAAAAGTTAAAAAAAAACAACCAAATAATAAAACAAACCCCATCCCAATCCCCAAACAAAAAACAAACCCAAGAACTGCTTCCAGAAATAAGGCATGATTAAGGCAGATTTTTCCCATTAACTGGATGCATCTAGGACTCAGGAAGAGCAGGGAAATAGCAATAAAAAGCCAGAGCCAACCATACTGCAGAAACTGAATAAACATTAGAAAAACATGAATTAAAATATACACATGGGAAAGCATCACAAATTTTAGTTTTGTTCAACCCATTATAAAACCACCTCTACTGACATCAGGCAGAAAACACTTCCAAGTCCATCCTCCCACTTGTTTCAAAATTAGGACAGGGTGAATTCTTATAAACAGGACTTCTGGTGTTGTAATAACCATTTGAAGTAGCTTTCAATATAAAACAAATCTATAAGACAGTCAAACATCACCTTCAATGGTTTAATCTGGTCCAATCCCATGTAAGAATCCGATCTTAAATAAACTGTGTACTGATAGTTTCCAGGCTTGCCTGGTGCTGGGAACTTCAGCTCTACCTACAAAAGAGATTTCATACCATAAGTTCTTATTGCTTTCAAATGACACATCAAAACAAGTATCCAAGTCCTCCAATGAACAATAAACACTACTGCATAATAATAGAAAGTTTTAGTTTCTTACTAGGGACACTACTTTGAGTATCTCTATGTAATAAAACACCTACAGAAGAAAGTCACAACAGCCAGACACAATACCTCCCACAAAAGCTGAATAATCCTTGAGTCACTCAGTCACTGACTTTTTTCTGAATTAGCCAAAGTAACTACATTAAGTATACAATTTCACCCTTCTGTATGCTAAACCTCAAAAACCCAAACAGGTCTGCTGAAAGTATTATCTTAACTCTGCTGTTACTTGAAATTGAACATAATATCTAGTTTGGAAGAACAAATATGATAGGTCTTAATTCTTCCGAAAAATAGCAAGAAGAACACTGCCAAAGGTTACAGGTTCAGTAAAGTTCATAAGAGCCAAAGCTAATTAATTTGTCACAGTCTCTGCTGTACAGAAAGAGAACACTTAATATTTCTAACTATTTGAATAAATTCAGGAATTTCACTGTATATGAATACTGGTTTTCATAATCTTTTGATTTCAGGTTAAAAAAAAAAAAGCCAACTTATTCCACAAAGAAACTTCAAAGTCATCTTAAATTACTTTTTTTTCCTCAATTATCAGTTTTCACAGTTAAAAGGCACTTCTCCAACTTTTATCAGCAGAATAAAATTTGTTTTCCATCTTAAGAGATAAGTATATATATAAAAAATCAAAATCTACATGTATTTGCATACCATAGACACTTCAACAGAGTTTTGTAATACCCCAAAAAGAAAACTCTCCAAGTACTTTACCTCTTCTTTATCTTTTAGTGTACAAACATGATATGGCATACATATTAACATCTGCTCCTTCCGATCTGCAATATACAGCCACCACCATTCTTGTTTTTCCTTCCATAAAAGGAAAAAAAAACAAAAGTAAAAAACCAGGATTATTGAAGTCATAGAAAAAGATGCCCCTACACTTTTTAACAGGTAATTAGGATTCACTGGTCTTTGTAATACAGACAGATAGGAAAGGTTTGTGTCTGGTGGCTTTTTTAAACTCTTGGATGTGCATGAATAGAATCCATGGTGTGTACTGCACACTGAAAGCAAACAGGTTATCACAAGTGAATGCTGGTCTCCAAAGGCTTCATTCCATGTATTCGACTTAAGTGACGGTGTGGGACATGGAACCATCCTGAAGAATTGTGTCCACTGAGGATTAATGAGCAACTTCATGCAGTATAAAACAACCTTAGCTCCTTAACAGAAATCCAACCTGGATAAAAAGCTGAGCATATAAAGCAAGGAAAATGTAAAGACAGATAAAGAACTCTTTGCAGAGAAGTTTTTTTCAGGCAAGTGTGCTCTGTCCCACTGCTCCCCACTCCAAAAATTGAAATTACATTTGAACACAGAGATTTCACTTCAAGGTAGCAACTCAGTATCAGTCAATATTGATTTATATTTGTAAAGGATGCCCAGCAACTGCTCCCTATCACACACAGGTTTCCAAACAGCTACAGGTATCAAGGTTTTGCCATTGCAGATGCTAAAGCAGAGTTCCTAATTTAAATTAAATGAATGTGGTCCTTCATACAAGACAACAACACTGCACAAAAATAGTGGGTTTTTCCTTCAACTGAAGTCAGACTTTTAAGATGTGGTGCAGTTCAGCAGCACAGACACAACCATTCTCAAATGGTAAAGACAGTTCTTTAACATCAACTGTTCTTCATCTAAACACTACACCTTTTCCATTAACCCTCTGGCACTCATTTTAGGCATAATCCACTTTGTTTTAATAGAAGCTGAAACCTTTTTATGGTAAAAAATATAGTTTAGTACTGCAAAGCAAGTTCCTGTTCCTACACCTCCTTAAGCCTTTTTTTTTAAACAAATGAGAATAGTGAGGGACAAGGGGGAAGACTTCTCCATGGTTATGAAGAAGTATTTTAGTAGACAGGTAATAATCACAACAGCACAATCTTATCCTTCAGGGAAAAAAGGGGAATACACACATTCTTTTTAGACAACCCAGATGCTGAACTGCATTCCAAACCAACTTTTATCCACCCCTGATGGATTGGTAACTTAGCATGTTTATAACAGACTGGAGCCCTAAAAAGTGCATCTCATTACAGTTACAAGTCAAAGCTCCAAATCAGGGAGTCAATTTTTATACAATCAGGCAGTTGCTTCAGTGTCCCATAAAAAGTGGTTGTTTTGTTTCATTTTTTAATATAATAGCATTAGAAGGACTAAATGAAAAGATGCAGTGGACTTTTAACACCAAGAATAAGCAACTTCCAAATTCCCCAGTTGGGAAGCAAATGTTGTTAATAAGTAGAATTTGAAGAATTTTTGTCTCTACTGGAAGAGTCTGAAGTTCAGTAGTTTTAGATTTTTTTTAATACTCCAGAAGCCAGTGTTTGGTGATCTGAGATTTAAATAATGCATGTTGAAAAATTACAAAAGCTAAATTAACTCCTTTTTTCTTTTGGAGTGACTAGTTGTTACACTATCACAATCTCACTGAAATATTCAACTATTTCCAATAGCAAGACACTCACACCGATAACTAAAAACACCAATTAGCACTCCTGAGTCCCAGAACAGAGAAATGTTAAATTAACTCAACATGGTAAATGCCCATTGTGAAGTGTGTAAAAGCAAATGCATCATAGTGAAACATCAGCATTCCCTTGTGTTTTTGGAACAGGCACAGAGAACAGGACAAAAATCTATTCATATACTGTTTAGGACCAGAATGTGTAGAATTCTAAATCCTTCTTATAACTCTTCTAAGTGATTTTCTTTAGGAAAAACCATCCCATATGATTACAAGGCATAAGTTATTTTATCTTTAAGTTTCAACAGTAAATATATTGTCAATCTTCTTGACAGTTGTAACAAAGAAGACTCTTGTGCAGTCAAAGTGTTTATTTCCTAGCCAAGAGGCCTCTAGGAATAGAAAGATGAACAGTATAAATAGGACAGATGAACAAGAGCTATAGAACTAAGATCCATTACAGAAATGTCTAATCACCATTCTGAGCCTATAAGGACTGCAACCATAATAAAAAGGACCTGCAGTTGTATCAACATGTTAATTTTGATTTTACCAAAACACTGTGCTGATCTACTATACACTGTTCTTAAAAAAAAATAAAAATTCCTTGCTATTGAGAGTGATAGAAACAAAGATCAAAACCATCAAGCGGCTTTTCACAAAAATTAGTAAAAATAACAGCCAAGTGGGAAAGAAATACCAGTGCAAATGATCTAATGCTCAAAGGACTCTATAGAGTTAACTCTTTGGAAGTAAAGATCCTGACCCCAAAGTGCCATCACTTTTTNTAACAGGCAAGTGGGCAAAATGCCCTTTAACAGATGGGTGCAAGGTTTGGCATGCCAGGGAACCAGTATGTTCATGAAATTGGAACACCAAGGCCAGTTTCTACCTAAAAAATGTCAAAACTACAATCTGTGCAGTTTCTGGATCCATGGAAGTAGGAGCAGAAGATAATTATTTAGGAACCTGCATAGATTAAAGACACATCTCTGGCATAGCAATCAACTCCCCCAAAACTTGGATGAAAGAACACTAAGGCTGCCTCCTGAGAACAGGTATATTATGCTCAGCTACACTCAAACATCTGTAAATTCTGGAATACAGCATTTTCTCTCTATTTTTGTATCTCTGAACTGGCCATGACCACAGTACAAATACTACTCTAAATAACAGATGGAAAAAAAAACCCAAACCAGAGTACAATGGATTTTGTTCTTCAGATATTGCAGATCAACTCTACCTGAACATGCTCCAACTGCAGCTACAGCATGAAGTACAGCTGCATTCAACTTTCATGAAATCAGTGAAGAAAAGTTGGAAAATTTACAAGTGCAGTACCATGAGAGGATATGTGTGTATCTTTCAAGTACAAGCATTCAGTTCAGTCCTAGATTTCTTTTTTAGCAGCAAGCTGTATTTAGGTTTTATCCATATGTAGCTTGGTTACACACAGCTGAAGCTTATGCAGCTTTATACAGAGTAAGTATCAGCAAAGTCTCTGAAGAGACCCTCACTTCAGTAAAAGAGAAATACAAATAGTCAGCACCCCTGAGGCACTGGGCACAGCACTCACTGGCTGTGAGCTTCAACTGATGACCCAAAGCCAGCTGCCTTCACAGCAAGGAGGTATTAAGACTCTGCAGCACATCTGACATGATCTAAGGCAGCCAGAAGAGCAGAATGCCAGTGCACCTTTTTACATTATTCTGGTGTACTGCCGGAAGCTGTACTGAGAGATGGGAGCGCACCTCACTGTCAGGAAAATACAGCTTTAAGTGCAGCCATTATAAAACTGGATGTCAGCTAAGGCTTTCAGGAAGACAATTTACTTGCCTTATGTCCTCTCTGAGTCCTTAGCAACAAGTCTTGCTTACCACAATTTGCTTCTTTAATGCTGCTAGCAGGTAAAACCAGCAGGAACAATGTGATCACAAGCATGTGGACAGTAAATAAACATGCAAGAAGCTGTACAAGGCATAGACATAAAGAGCCCTGGGGACTGAGAAGAGGGAGCAAATATACACAGTATCATCCTTTTTAATTCAGGTTTTACTCTTCTTTCCCATCTTAGTTCTCTTCTTTAAACCACAAAAGGAAGCATAAGCCTTGCATCTCACCCCCATTATTGGAGACAGCACAACAACAGAGAAGATATCCTAGATTAGTTCCTTAGTCAGACTACAAGGAAGCAAAGGAAACCTCTGAACCGCTGGCCAGGAAAGAAAATCTGGCCAAATACTCCTTCCTCCTAGTTCCAATTTGATCACCCCCAAGGACCTAACTTATCTGCTCAGAACACAAACCCTCCACTTGGAAAACTCCCATCTTTTTCAAGGTTCCACTGCTGTTACAGAGTTCTCAAACAGCTATTGAGTGGCTAGCTGTTAGTGCAAGCAAAAACTGATATATCAGAACATACTTTGAACACCAAAGGCTGCTGTAAACACACCTCAGCCTATACTGAGTCACCACTCTCAAATATATCCCTTCCTCTGATACTCATCCACACTTTAACTTGTATTTCTGAACTCTATAGCCTGTTCTATAGCAACTGTTCCACAGTTGGCTTCTGCCACTACCAGACTATGCTGTGGTGGAAAGAGACAGCTTTGCCA
>VZTN01030634.1:0-15639 GCA_013400515.1 Erpornis zantholeuca
ATGATCCAAAGGAATCAGCAAAGTTTGGGAACTGAGCTATACAAGAAGCTCATTCCTTTTTCCTTGACACCTTCTATTAAATTGTGGATGTATGCTTTCCATGAAGTGACCTTTTGTAAAGAGTTTTCTCATCTAGAAGAGAAAATACCTATATGAAAGAGGTGCACTGACACCCATTCAGGGTAGGGTAACTTCCCTTTGTTTTCTATGAATACTTAAGTAATTTAATATTCTGCTCAATGTTTTGACTTATTCCTCTAGTCTCAATATTTTAAGACAACTTTAAAGCTAACTTGTAAAACCCCCATTCTAAGAATCCTGAGATTTTCCAGAAAAAAAAACCAAAACAGAACTTTAGAAGCATTCAACTTGAGCTCTTCCTTAATTCTGACTCGCCAGTTCTGCATCCTTTAGATTTGTGTCCAAGTAGAAACCAAGATCTTGTAAAAACATAGCATGCTTCCTTTAAGAAGGGAGGCCTCTCTCCAAAATAATGACTACATGAAATCTGTAAGCCAGAGCTCTTTCCTAGGTTCTCAGTCTAAAATAGTGTTTGTGAAGTCACAGCTTCAGCTTCATTACCTCGGGTATTCCGAGAACTTAGTGAGAAATGCAGAAGATCCTGGCCCATGACTGTCTTCACCACTGGGTTCTGGAAAAGGAAGGAAAAATGTCAATGTGTTCAGTCAATGACAGTTAAGCTGGAGAAATGCAACATCTACATAAACAGAAAAAAGTGTGTCTCAGTACAAAAGGAATACTCTAAGTTTAGTCATGCAGACCAGGTATCCACCAGGATTCTCACTGCGGTGAAAGCATCAGAAGATTTCCAGAACCACATGACTGATTCATCAGTGGGTGTTTAACAAGAGAGGAACTGCTGTCTCAGTGACTGTTAACAGCAGTTTAAATACATAGCTCATTAATTCCAGAGCAAGGTAATTTTCCAGATGCCTGTAAGTATGTCTGAGTATCCTCTTACCATTTCCTATAATACATGTCTTACCTAATCCACAAAGCCAATTATTCCTTTATTTGCAACATCCATATAGAAAAAGTTCAACACCCAGAGAAAAACTAAAATCTTTAGCTAGTAGATTTCTGCTGTCCTCAAGAGTAACTAGACATCAAATTCAATATTAGGCATAAGGAATAGGTGATAGCAATAGTCTGCACCCTGCATTCAATACTGTCAATACCTTCTCTTTGTATTTGATTATGAGAAGCAGAAGAAAGATTCTCTGCAGCTGGTGTGCTTGGTTCTTGGAAGATAGGATTCTGAAGAGATGAAAGATTCCTGAGAACATAAGGTAAAAACATTACTACTTTTATTCTACATGCACACACATAAATAAGTCAAGATCAACAGAAAAAAATGAAAAAGACCACATGCTCCCTTCTATCCCTTTCTTGCACTCACCTAAATCAGTGAGTACAGGCTCTATAAAAAGTTCCAGGATTTAAGAACATTTACCTCAGTATATGATAAAACTTTCGTTACAAAAATTCCTGTTTGGAAGTACTAGAGCTTGCAGACTCTACAGCAATACCAGCATCACCATTTTGTTCTTGTCTCCAGATCATACCTTTGTGTCTGGGGCAAGGTGTCCTCAGTCACTGGGGTTAATGGTACTGCAGCCAGCGTTTGTGAAGGTGTCAAAGTATCACTGACACTATGGATCTGTGGCTGGCTTCCCCCTTCTGGGTTCTCTGCTACTGTTTCAGGTTCTCCTGTCTTTTCTAAACCAGGCTGAGAAAGAGCAGAACTATACATGGAATCGCCTAAAGGCCGACTGGTGTCAAAGCACTCAGGGAGAATAATGATATAATCCTCTGATGAAGCAGAGGAGCATTGACTCTGAACATCATCTTTATCATCTTCTTCTTCATCACAATTGCCAGCACCACTACATGGGCTTGTGCTCTCATCAGACAGTGGAAGGTCCCCTAGTAGGAAAAAAATGAAGCATTAACCATTGTCCATTTTGTATGGACAACAGCAGAGACAGTGCTGTCCCAGCTGTAAGAGACAAGATTTAGAAACAACTGTAAACCTTATCTGCTGCTATTCATGGTGTAATTTGCCCTATTTTGGGGAGGGTGTAGTGTGAAACACTAATAGATCTTAATGTTAAGCCTATGCAAATATGCTGCTGGTATTAATGCTTATAGTAAAAACAGGAATGAGAGCTATATAGAGAAGCTAAACTGTAGTTTCCAGCTCCTAAATTACAGACATTAGAAACAGGTCAGAAACATTTCAAGCTATGTGTACAAAATATGGAGACACCAGTTATGCATAATATATCAGCACCTATTTGAATATCCAACTGGAACCTTTTGGTCTCAATTTAACTCCTTTAAAAATAGCTATTAAACTAGATGATTGTTAAAGTACTGACACCAATTTTCTGATGTAATGATTCTTACAGTTGGTACAATCTAATGATTCTCTTCATCTAATGAAGATCAGTTTCCTAGAACAGCATCAGATCTTCCTACATTATTTTTTACAGCTTTATCTTACATTCAAACCCATTTTACTTACCACAGGAATTTTCTGTCATTGGCTCTGATTGATGAATCTTTGCTTCCTTTTTGGAAGTGGAATTACTAGTTATCATAGGAGATTCTTCATTTATCATATTGCAACTGAAGGTGTCTTGTAGTGTTTGTAAAGAGTCTAAAAAACCCAATCAGGAAAAACAATTAAATGGTACCAACCACCTGAGCTGAGCAATTTGTGTCTCATGTCTGACTGCAAACAAGTCAAGCCAGAGAAGGCAGCTGATGCCAGTACTTACTCTGGAGGATTCTGGGGTTTTTCTGTGGGGGCTTGTGGTCAGGTGCAGCATCCAGGGTCAGAGATCGAATTACAGTTTCACAGACAAACTGAGTCCCACTCATATCTTCTTCCCCTTCCTCCTGGTTTAATGCATGTTCAGCTTTCACTTTCACCACAGAAGAATCCACAGAAAGGCAGGCTTCTGCCACACCTTGCAAGGGAAACAGAACAGGTTTTACCATCACAACCAGGAAATGTGACTATAATAAGAAGAATTTTTTAGACTAGCCACAGCTAATATTGACTCTGTGTGTTAATTCTTTCTAAAAATTGAAAGATTTTTAAATTCAGCTCAAGTTGAATGCAGAAGTGAGAAGTATGGGGACCACACCTGGAATGTTTTGAGAATAACCTAGTCTAAAAAGGGCAGATTGTTAATTCTCCCAACAATTCCAGTGGTCAGACAAATCAAAAGGGAGTATTTGAAAGGACTTTATACAAGGGCATGCAGTAATAGGACAGCAGGGAATGCCTTTACGATGGAGGAGGGTATATTTAGATTTAAGGCAGAAATTCTTCCCTGTGAGGGTGGTGAGGCCCTGGCACAGGGTGCCCAGAGAAGCTGTGGCTGCCCCATCCCTGGAAGTGTCCAAAGCCAGGTTGGACAGGGCTTGGAGCACCCTGGGAGAGGGGAAGCTCTCCCTGTTCATGGCAGGGGGGCTGGAACTGGATAATCTTTAAGGTTCCTTCCAACCCAAACCATTCTGTGAATCTATGACTTCTATTTCCGAATCCACATATATTATGCTCCAAACTCTACAACCTCTAATGTAGTGTCAGACTCCAGATTTATGAGCCAACCAATCTTTTTTTTTTTTTTTTTAAAGAAGGGAAAGTCAGTAGTTAGAATTCCTTTCAAAACATCAGGTTTGCTGACTACACAAAATTGACAATTATCCTCCCTTCACCCCCAAGCTCCTCAGTTCTACTGCTTACCAGGCTCTAGTTTAAATCCACTCCCCTCGTTCTCCTCCTCTATCTGACCTAAGCCAGGTTTCTCCAGCAAGGGGCTGTCACGTGGCAAAGGGGACATGCATGGAGTCATGTCTGGAAAACACAGGGAGCAAAGATAATTGGCACTAAAGGAGAAGGAGCCTCCAGGAGGTAACATTTTAAAAAGTTATTCTTTTTAAGGGACATTCTTTCAAGACTGAAGGAAGTTATTTTGCAAGATAACCTGGTGGAATAAACAAGTAGCTTTGCATTACACTGCCACTGGCTGTGCAAAGAAAATGGCAGCATTCCTCAACATCTGGAATGTTATCATCCTGGGGATATGAAGGTGAAAAGAAGCCAAGACTGAGAAACACAATGGATAGCTGTGCTCAAGAGAGCACACAGAATACAGGAGCCTTACCAACAGGAGTATTGTGTGGCACTCGCTCCAATTCCTGCACAATATTAATGTCCAACAGCTCAAAGGACAGCAAATCCTACAGGAAGAAACACCACACAGTTTCCATGAGCAAACTCTGAAAATGAATCATATCTGTGCTTGGCAGCACAGACCCACTGATGTACAAATAACTCTCTGTTCCTCAACACCACCTCAGAGGGCAGTTTTCCCACAATCTATTTTACATCATTGAATATGGTGCACAAATCAGGGCAGCAAGAGACAAAGCTAAGAACTCCCTTGTTAGTGGCCAGAGAAAGACTCAATGCAGACTCTTTTTTGAGAATCATAATCTGTTCTGCACATATCTTCTACATAATGCCAGTCCCTGACACCAGTTTGAGGAAACAGCTCTGCTATATAAAATGCAATACACTCTTTCTGAAAATGGAGTGGCCAATTTTAGAGCTCAGAAGTTTTATTCTTACAGATGTCTATGGACCTAGATATCAAACCCAACGTGGTCTGCTTTATACCTACTTAAATTTTAGCACTTTACCTGTGCAGTGAGGAGATCGACAGATGGGATATAAAATTCTCTCTCACTTGGCAGATTTTTGATTTTTAAAGGAATAGTTGGCAGAGATATTTCAGCCTGCTCTGCGATTTCACCCATCACTTGAGCACCTGCTTCTGTCTTTAAGGAAGCATCCTGCAAAAACAAAAGAACACTGTCCCAGAAGTCCCTCAGCCACAGTAAATAAAACATCATATGAAATCTAAAGCCTGAATTTTGTGTAAACACACAAGTAATTTGAAAGATTTAAATCGACTCATTACAGAGCCAAAAGGACAAGACCTAACAAAGAGAAATCCTGCAGTGTTTCAGTTTAATCAAAGAACTGAATAGCTCAGTTGAGACAAACAACTGCAACAGACTGATAGCTAATCTCAGGCCTGCCAAAAAGAACAACTACTTTAGAACTTAAAAATGCAATATATGTTGCGTTTCTTTCTGATTAAAAATAAATTTTAGAAGCAAATGGCTAAAAGAAGCCCCTTGAATAATTAGTTAGGAACACTATGCCAAATAATACACAATGCTCCTTCTCCTAGTCAATTCAGAACTGCCCCAAATACCAAGTGGGTGACTTGCCTGTTTGCTTCTGGAAGCTCTACTCTTCTGACAGGAGTCAGAATCCTTCCAATCACTTTCTACATAGTCAGCAGCTGGGGAGGGATCCACAACAATGCTGCACCAGATCCTTGGCCCAAACTGTTCCCCTCTGTGTGACAGTCTCCAGTGAGAAGTGTAAGTTCCTTCGATGTTAGGAGCTACAAACTCAACAGAAACGGTTCCTACTTGTCCAGATGGAAGGGATGGCACTAACACATCTTTTTTCTCAGAAGATGCCAAGGTCAGATTTCCCCACATAAGTTTCAACTGAAATATACAACAGAAAAAGCCAAAAGTTAACTTCAGAAGCTTATCTGCAAAGTGTGGGCAGCAGGAAGCAGAGTTCTTCTGCTGAAAGGCCTTGTAGGTACCAGGCATGGAGAAGACAGGCTGCTAGTACACATCCTCACATTAGTCATTATCAACACAGAGATATCCCCATCTTTCAACACAAATGTAGCTGCTTGCAGAACAAAGGGTTCTGGAGGTCAGAAAAACAACAGACCAGTTGTAAACAGGGTCAAACTGTACCATAATAACTTGGGGGACATATCATTAATGGGAAACATTCACTAATGGTACTCTGAATTGCTTTCTCCCTATAGTCTACACTTGTAAAGAGTACCTAGACAGCTTATTGCCCCAGAATTCCCAGCTGTGAATCAACAGGCCAAAGGAAATCCTAAATGGGTCCTAACAGGGAATTCACATACAAATGTTATCTTCCAGAATGATTTTAGTGTGTAAAAGTAAGAGCAAAGACAAGATACCTTTGTGTCTGAGCTCCATTCCACATTGCCAGTATTTTTCATTCTCCAGTGTTTGATAAACTTTGTTCCTGGTTTCAAGTGAGTGCCATCAGGCAAATTCTCATCCACAAATACTGCACTTAGTGTTGGGACAATTGCTTGGAAGGGTTGATTTGGACTCCTGGGATTGGAGAGAGGAAACAAAAAAAAACCATACACCGAAACTGAAGAAGTTCTGATTAACGTTAATTTGGATTTTAAATGCCCTAAGTGGAAGGGATGAATTAAAGAAACAAACTAAACAAGTTTTACACTGCACATTCATAAACTCAAAGGGAATGGGAAATGCAAAACAGTTGCCTGCAAAGCTTGCTGTCTGATGAACCTCAGCTTAAGATCACATAAAAAATAAAGAAGAAAAAATAGCACTGAACATAAATACACAGATTGTAGTTGTCTTTATGCAGACACACTTAATAAAGCAGGAAGATACAGACTTTTTAAAAACTGGCAGCAGTGTTAATTTACATGGTAATGGCATGCATGTGTACATATAATCCTAGGCACTTCCCTTCCTCCTAAATGTCCATAAATCACTAAGTTTCTGGTAATAACCATCAGTCACTTTCTTTTCTTCCTCCTACTCTCCTCTCAATTAAAAACACTCTGCCTTGCAAATGGCATTTAGACAAAATTCTCACACAGTCAAATGACAAATCATACTTCAAATGAGCAAATTCATAACCTTCTTCCTGTTACTTTTACTTGGTCTCACAACAAAAGGTCAGACAGCACAACTACAAATGCCCAGTAAGCAACAACACTTACAGGAAGGTATTAGGCTGGAAACTCTCAGATTTCAGGGTAGGTGAGCCATTCGTTTCCAACACATGGATAGAGTTCCACAGATGAATTTTCCTGTGCAATTTTAGCTGCCTTTTGAGCTCTCGGACCTCTGCTTTTCGCTGTTTCTTTTCTGCTCGCAATCTTTGCTTCTCTGCCTTCAGAAATCTTTTGTCCATCTGTTTCTGGAGCCTGCAGAGCAATTAAGACACCTTATTACATTAAACTGATCAGAATTTATCTTTATCCAACACAGTCTCAAGGGAACCCTTCAGGAAACAACAAAAAAAGACAGACACAGAGTGCTCCAAGAAAAAGCAAGCTCTCAAAGTTTACTACCCATTTATGACACAAAAGTCTGTCTTTTCTACTTTGCTATTAGAAACACTCTAAGATTTATGACTTAGGCCCCTTTTAAGTACGTGGCTATTTTTAGCTACTCAAAACAAAATTTGAGTACCATTTCCATTTCTTGTTATCTCTAAAACAAAAGCTGAACCTCGAATCCAATCCAGGTGTTTCCACTTGCTCTCAGGCCAACCCTGTCAGGTAGTGACAGGTGCCTCCATTTACCTGACTTGCTCCAGAGTGGCAGGCAGGCGTGGGGAGAGCTCTGCCAGGCTGTAACTGTCAGCGACACAGAGGATGGGCCTGCGCAGCTTTAACAACACGTGGTTGGGATCATGTGCATATGTTCCTGCTTCACACTCCTCACAGATATTGTAGGCTGGACAAAGGCTGCAAAGCAGAAAAGACAGAAGGTTACCAAGAGGTGAAGAATTTCTGCAGAGAAACAGGTCTGTATCACTCTAGCACTGTAAGCAGTTCCCAAGTGACAGCAGCTGGTCTCAGTTGGGTGTCAGTATTTGGAGCCATGTGGAATACCTAGATGATTATTTCTCTTCTCGGCAAAAGTGCAACACAGTTCCCACTTCTTTGAACACACACTGAAAAAAATTGATGCTTCCTTTAGCAAAAGGGACTAAAATTGTTCCTACAAAGGGCAGAACATTTTACCAAAATCCAGTGCCAGAAACAGCACCGTACTTATGAAAATACAGAGGCTAAGTTAACAAGTATTCAGGGTTGCAAAGCAGAGTGCTCCTGAAGGAGCAGGGCTGATAAAAACCAGACTCTCACCTCCTGCCAGCAAGGAAAAAAAAATCCAAAGAAAAACTCCTGTTGGTATTTCATCCCCTGCTTCTGCCTAGTCCCAGAATGCTGATCTTTACAGCAATTGCCTCATTGAAATAAAACTCTCACTTTTAACACCTCACTTAAGACATTCATCAAAACCTATTTCATTTTATTACACTGACAACAGTGCAATCATCAAAAAAGTATGACCTGCCTTAGCTTCACTGACTCTCAGAACCAAACCAACAACTATTACAGACTAGTGGTTCTAAGTCTTGCTTTTCAGTTCAGTTAACCAAACAAAACATTTTCCTTTACAATTACTGCATGTTATATGCAGAGAAGGTAAAGAGTCATTGAGAAAACAGCGTTACAAAGTTCTCTCACTTTAGCAATCACCTTTTCTCAGACCAGTATTAATCTTGCTTTTATGCAGATTAAGTCTAGTCACCACAGGAGAGAACATCAGCTGTTGGTGAGGCACACAGGAGCCATTCTGAAATGTACAGCAGGCTGCAGATTATCAAGCTACAAGTCTGTGACCCCAAGGCAGTTTCTCAGACTCACTCACACACTGTGAATGTTGGGTTCCCCACAGCCCCAGCTCCCATCAGACCCTACCTGCACTGGTAGCGAACCCCAACAATGCGAGCCTGGCAGTTGCAGCAGGAGATCAGCCAGTCACACTGGCTGCTGTTTCCTGGCGGGCTCTCCGAAGGTGGAGGTGCTGCTGTAATTGAGCTCTCAGAAAAATCTGGAGGCTGATTGCAATGAACAAGCTTCTCATACAGCTTCTGCTCCAGTCTCTCAACAGTCTCCTTAACTACTTGTTCCCTGAACTGGAAAGAAATTAAAGCAGTCACGGATGAGACCTACACATGAAGTTTGAAAAGCTGAGTTACACTGTCACAAGTCTCCCAGTCTGTCAGTAGTCATAGACTACCTCAGAATCATTTCCCCAACCCCCCACACACTCTACATGAAATTAAGCAAATACCACATTCCTCAGAGAGGACTTTTATTTTAGAAAATACCAACCCACAGCTTTTAAAAAGGCAAGTTAAAAATCACATTTTTGTGCTTACAATATTGATTTTTTTTTCCATAACCTTGCACTCCCAAACCCCTCTGGGGTCTCTACCATTAAGTTCTGTTTTATCCACCAGAGAAGTTTTAAACATAACCATGAACTTCCCCTATTTTCAGTTTGTATAAATAGGTGGCAAAGGAAAGGAGACACTAGAAAATAAAGCTTAAATATAAATGCACAGTTTCAAGAACTTGCTAGCTAATGAATTCTTTGCAGTGATTATCAAACTGCTTTTCAAGTGATGTTTATCAGCTGTTCAAAACAAGTTAACATCCAGATTGTGCCCTGTAGCTTATTATCAATGGCTTCCTGAAAGTATTTTCTCAAAGTGAACAGTCAAGAAAAGTAAGGTCATCAAATGCTCTGCTTTCAATCACAGGAAACCAAAAGTATTGCCCTGCTGAAACTGGGCAATCAAGAGTCTACAAAAGTAACACTGTTCCATGCTCTGCCACAATGAGTGGTCTGGAATTCCTGTGGCTGTCTCGGGTGCCACACAGATTTTATTATGGGAGCTACTTCAAACTACACTCAAACTAATCAAACTCACAAACTAAACAATCCACTTTTCACAAGTGTGCATGATCAAGTTTATGCTTATGGGTTTTATTAAGGTATCCCCTACACTGCAGACACAGCTGAACATCTAATTCCCATTAAGATCCTGGTCACAAGTGCTGATGTCAAGTGTGTTCAGATGTCTAGAGTTAGGCATCACATAGATAGATCTCTTCAATGCACAACAATGCACTTACTGTTTCCAAGTAGCTTGTAAACCATTCTGGAGGGTTTTCATTTGTGCTTTCTGTTCTGGTCTGATTTAACTTTTGCTGGGGGAAAAAAGTAAACAAAACAAACAAAATGTATGCAAGTTTTTTAAAAAAACCCTCAACACAGCAAGTTAACTGCTGAAATAGCTTTTAAGTGTCTTTATAGAAAAATATTTAAAGTTCTTCAGAAAACAGTGGAGAAGCAACACAAGGTAGCCACTGACATTTTCCTGAAACATTTCTGCCTCATTAGCATTTGATTGTAATCACACACCAAAGCCACACAAGTCAAGTCAACCAGAAGTTACTACATGGCAATGAGAGCTTCAGGTGATGAACTGCTCTGTTTATCAAAATACTTGAGAATGGCCAACATGAAAGCACCTGTATTTCTAAAGACAGCATCAAATTATCTTCTTGAAGACATTCAAACTATTTGGTGAGCTTCAACAGGCACAGGTAACTGAAAATAGAGACCAACTTCTGAACTCGGTTTTTACATATGGCTAAATAGGACAATCAGTCTACAAGGTGAATTACATTTGTTTTAATGCAGCTTATCTTCTTACCTGAATGGTCAGCTCCTTGTCATTTTTAAATTCTTCATCTAATCCCTGAGCTAGCATGGAATAGTGCAAAAGTGGTTTCTTCTCATCTTTAAGAAGCACCAACTTGTCTGTCACAATTTTTTCATGTAGTTGCAAAGCACGAGAAGAGTTTTTTTCATAGGCATTCATCTGAAGTTGATTTCCTTGCTTAACTGCAATCTAAATAAACAGTTCATACATACACCACATTTCCCACTTACAATCAGCATACAAAAATACAGCATTACACTACCTTGGAGAGTTTATGGAAAGGGTAAGGAAAAACTAACAGGCTAACAAGAAGAAAAACTGAGAGAGATGCCAAGGTAGAGTCAGCTGATATTCTACTTCTTAAAGGTTACTAATATGCTTACTAAAAAGTTTATTAAAAGCCAAAGGATAATCATACAAATATCCTACTGGAATTTTTCAGCCTACAATAAAGTGTTCATAGGAGCCAGTAAACAATAGGTTGTGTTCAGGCATTTATGATTATTTTAAAATTATCAGATTTGAAATTCAAACCATAAGCAAAAAGTTTTGCAAGAGTTAATAACGTAAAACAGAAACATAAAGCAATGCAATTCTTATTTTTGTGTAACTGCTTATAAAGTAACTAAGCATTGAGTTTTAACAAGTTTTAATTATATACTCTGGCAGTAGGGTCCATGTGGCAAGATTTTAGGGATTCACTAAAGCCAAATATTTCCAAATATGGGATTACTGTTGAAGGGTTTGAGAAAGTCAGTCTCTTAACCAACCCACTGCTGCTCAGGGTCCTGAATCATAACTGCCTATTGAACTAATTTATAAAAATGAAGAGCAACCAGGATGGAAAAAAAATGTAGTAAGACATTCAAGCTACTGTCCAAAGCTAGAAAACAGCTATTCTGATATCCTGGGCCAGGTAATGCTGGTTTTTTCTCAGCTACACCATTTTTAATTGGAACAGGATGAATATATTGAAAAAGGTCAAAGAGCACATTTACCTTCAAAGCTTCTTCATATTCCTCTAAAGAAAAATAGAAAGAAATGTGAATAGCCCCTATCTCACACAACAGATATAAGTTTAGCACACAGTATTTAGAAACCCTTATGCAACATGGGGCCTCCCCTACCTTCTGTAAATTCTCTTAAAATAGTGCAAGAAATTGTATATACAGCAACCAGCACACATTTTCACAGCTAAAAGCCACAACATTCCACTAATTTAGTCACTTCCAATTTGTTCCTATGGATCAAGAACTATTTCCTTTGAGAACAATTTGATACCAAATCATATACAAAATACAAAAATCAAAAAGCAAGCATTCTCAACTCCATCTCCACAACACATGAGCAACAGTTGGGGTCTCTTTCTTGATTTCACCTCAATAAAGCAGTAACTCACCCTTGCTGTTCACAGAGACCTGCAAAGAGAAGTAACAGTGAGCAAAAGCCACAGAAACATTTTTGCAATTCTCTTAAAATTACCACACTTCAGAATAAAAGTACTTTTGTTCATTCTGAAACACGACTCCTTTAGGTATTTGTTATTGTTGCCGTGGTTAATCATTACCCAAAGTTGTGGTGCTTTGAGGCAGCCCATGTTTGTTACTGGATTGGCACAGGAAGTTCTCTGCACTGCTGGCACCAAGGACAAGCACACTCTCCTCAGAAAGCTGGTGCCTGTACCCCTGGGCTTGCTACACAAGTCCAGAGCTTGGCCCCAGTTGCTTTAAATGCCCAGCAATAGACCAGTTAAATGAGTTAAGTGTTTCATAAGCCCATTCTTCTGCAGATACTCATTTATCAATTCTGCATGTAGAAGTTGCTAATACAAGAAGCTCTTTAATCCCTACAGCACTGCAGGATTCTGAACAATGTTTGCTCAGTATTTCACAAAAAGCTTTCACAGATGTGGCTATATATTTATATATTACACAGGCTAGCAAATAAGAGGAGAATCTTTCCCTGAAAAGATTGTTGGAAGCTTCCTGACATTTCCCCTTAAAGAACAAGAACCCCTATTTCATTTAGTAGAGATATAATCCAAGCAGTGGAACACTGTGTTTGCAAAAGGTTCATTCTGTGTGAGAGTTACATTCTCCTCTGAATCTCTAGATAAACAAAAACAATATGAGAGGGTGAGACTGTGCCAAGCAGGAAGTTACTCAACAAGGACAACTAGAAGTAACCAATTTGTTTTCTGAGTCAGTAATCTGCTTGGAGATTACAGCAATTGCATAAAGCAAGCAGAGGATTTGAGTACACCAGATCACTGAAGCAAACATATGCTAATGACAGGGGACCTACATTTTCCAGAGGAAGGAGTCTAGATTGAAGAGACAGGGCTTTGCCACAGCTGCAAGCACAAATAGTTACAACTACCTTACTATCATTAAAAAAAAAAGAAGTTCCTCAACAGAAACATTCCTCCCTCAGAGCACAAAGAACCACTGGCTGTTTCAATAGGGTGGGAAAAAGAAAGGCACTAGCTTCTAAAAGAAGTATTTTAAAATATGTTTGCTGCATTAAGAGTGAAAGCACAAGACTATCAGCTATTTTCTTATTAAAGGGGCAAGCATTCCCCCACCCCAATCTGCATAACAGATACTCCTGAAGGACCCACTACAAATTATCACGAGGCAGAAAGACTCCCACCAGTCATTTTTCAGCTGACTTATTGGGAGGGTGGGGTGGCAGGTATTTTACCTCATCATTATCCTCATCAAGGTATTTGATCTGAATGTTGTCCAGGTCAAATGAAACTTTAACCTGCAATGAAACAAAAGAACACAAAACCATAGTGAGGCAGGACAACCGACGTCCTCAGTTAATAATGATTATTAATTGGGAGGAATATTAAAACCCTTCCATCCCTCCCTTCAGTTTCTCAGTTGAAGCAAACACTGTTTTACCAAATCCATTCCTCTGGAGTTGAACTCTTCCCAGCACCTTACCTCCAACCCTTACTAACTTTCCCTGATGAAAAGGATAAACATGTTCTTTTCTGTTGCACCTTGCCTGGTTAATGTTTACTCCAAAATAAATAATAATAACCTTCCCATCCTAAGAGGACAAGCTCAGGGTTAACAAACTCATGGTAAACACTGCAAAATATGAAGGCTAAGGCAAACAACTCCTAAACTCTTTTACATTAAAAAGTACCTGGAAGACAGCTCGTGTAGGTGATCAGCCTTTTCTCAGTCTATCAGAATTCGGAGAATAAAGCTGAGCAGCTATTTTGCATTTTACATTAATGAGGCAGAATGAGCAGCACCAAATGAACCACAAAATGAAAGCAGTTGTTTCCCTATGCTGAGTCTTTGAGTCTCCTGTACATTTTTGCAGCAGATACCTACAAAAGCTGTGTTTTTCCCAACAGAAACTCTCTGAAACAACTGACCCATGTCCTGCTAGCCCAGACCTAGCAGAACAACACCAGCAGCCTCAGCCAACAGTGGCTGCCTGGGACTTACACAGCACCACTGAAGCACATGGACACGGTGTACACATAGACACATTCTGCAGTGAACGTGCTTCAGGCAGGTTCTTCCAGCAACATACCCCAAATTTTGTCAGTGCTGTGAGAGAACCAACTTGTCTTGTCCAGAAGAAACTGTGGTCTGGACTTAAGTTGTCTAGTACCACAGATTGCTCCCCCAAACTCAGGGTAGAACAAGAGCTCGCATTACCCTTTATAAACATCAAACTCATTTAACACAATACTGAAACATAAGAAAGACCCAAGTTTAACTGATACTCCCTTGAAACAGTAATTCACACAACAGAGACAACCCATGGTACTGCCTTGGTTAGGGAAACATTGAAATAGAACACCACACCTTGAACAAACACACCCTGGCTCTCAGACTAGCCGAGATTAAGGGCAACACAGTGCTTACACAGTAATCTGCTTCCAGCTTTGATGCAAGCAGGATTCTGACTAGCTCAGACATTCCTGCAGGGTCTACTTGCCACTAAGTATTTTAAGAGTGAACTAGTGCCTCTTTCAGAGGACTGAAATAAAACAAGTGAAGATAATGCAGTCCAAACTTCGAACTTGAGTAACTCAGAGCAAAACCCTTCTGTATGTGTACTGGAAAATTTTAGCCAGAAAAAGAGCTGAGAGAGAGAAAATAAAATAGCAACAAGATCTCTTCAGATGCGACTTTGAAAGAAAGCTAAAAAAACCCAGGGCAGTTGCTACAGAATTAATAATAACAACAACAACAATAATAATGTTAGTTTCATCACAACCTAGGGAATCCTTACAACACAATTTCAACCTCAGCCAATCCAGGAATTTTCACTAAACAAGCACCCAAACACACTCTTAACTGTACCAAGTGCATGATACACAGACCTTCACAAGCAACTGCCCACGCGTGCATGGCCCAGTCTGTTCTACCCAAACTAGCACACACAAAGCTCCAGGAACCAAGGGACCAGACAAAAATGTATCAGTGACTCAGTACACCGAAGACCACAGACAAATCCTCACAAAAGCAACAGACGCGCGTCACTTCACCATAGCTACTTCACTAAGTAAAAGAATGGGAGATAAGAGGAACTGAATGTACTTTACAGAGGGATACAGAGCCAAACCAAGTGTGGAAAAGGGCAAAGAACAGCTAAGATCACCTGCTCACACAGAAAAAAAGGGACCTTAAGAATCTTTTCCCAAAACAGGCTTTTCACGTCACTCAAAGCATACAGCAGGAGTAAAGCATACTATGAAGGAAAAAAAAGAAAAACCGAGATCACAGCCGTATGAAGCACCACTTCTAACAGTCTGTGAAGTGCGGGACACTGCTTTGGAAGGCGCGGGCGGAGATGCCGAGCCCTCGAACACTCGAGTTCCTAACAGGACCGAGCTGCACAGCCAGCACCTCACCGAGCCGGCTCCCCACGGCTGCGGCCCTGCTGCGGACACCCCGCTCCGCCTCTCCCGCGGCCAGCCTGAGCTCACCATGGCCTCCACATCGGCCCACGTCGTGTGCGCTGGGTCGGACACGACGAAGCTGCGGGTGTCGCCGCGGCAGGTGACGCGGAGGGTCACCCGCGGCTCCATGGCGCGCTCCCGCGGGGCCGGCGACAGCGGCGCCAGCCGTCCCGTCCGG
>VZTN01030634.1:15988-27511 GCA_013400515.1 Erpornis zantholeuca
TCCCTCCGCCCGGGACTCCGCCGGCGGACAGGCCTCCCTGCAGGGCCCCGCCGGACCCGAGCTGCCGCCGCGGGAAGCTCAAGCGGTTTCTCTTTGTTTTCAGGGTTTGTGGCGTTTGATGTGGAGTCTCACCTGTGCTGGCTCGTGGGTATGCCCAGGGCCCTTTGCATGAGCACCTCTGCCGTCTCCTCTGTATGCTTTTCCTCCTAGCAAGCCTCTCTCTTTTGCTGTTTTGTGCCCTTGCTAAGTTTCTCCTGAATGCTGCTGCTGTAAACCCTTTCTGGGCTCTCCTTTGGCTACAAGACCCTCGAGAGGCTTTAACTGTAAACATTCAGAGTAAAAACTCCTCTGTACTGTAAAGTCTTGATCAAGTAATAGCAGCAACATATTCGATACCATCCTGCAGGTTAGGGCAGAGCCGTGCGGGAGGCAGCAGAGTCGATTTTTTTTTGCAGAAACAAAGCTGATAATATTTTTTTCCTCGGTAGAATATTTTTGGATGTAAAGGATGGACTTCTCCGTGATTCCTGTTGGACACATACAAAATGTGCTTTCAGCTATGCAGAAGAACTTGGAGTGCCCAATATGGTATGCTAGGGAATAATGCCAGTATAGTTAATTAATCTTTTGGAGGTTCTGGAGATTTTTTCTGGGTTTTGGTTTTGGTTTTTTTTTCCTGTCTTTGAAAATGCTTTGTCAGTTCTATGGCTTACCAGAAAGTAGAGATTCGTGCTTAGATGTTTTGTAAGGCTCAAGTGAGAACGTGCAAGACACAAAATTATATTTTGCACTTATGTTCTATTAAATTTTGCTTTTTTATTAGAATCTACATGTGTCAGCCCTCTATTCAGTGAGGGGAAAAAATGTATCTGATTGGATTTTTGTTTGTAAAGCAGTGTGGGTTTTTGTCCCTTGTCTCTGAAAGGTAAATGGTGTCTTAATGCAAACAAATGCTGAAATAGCAAACATTCTGGTTGAATATTCTGTTCCTATAACTTCTGTGCTCTTGTTTTTGTTTTACTTTTTGTAGCTTGGATGTGGTACAAGAGCCTGTTTCAACAAAATGTGATCACATATTTTGCAGGTAGGTTTGAAAACTTGCAAGTGCAATGCAATTTTTCATTTCCGTATGTAATATTTTTTATCTTATAATTTTTAATTCCATATATAGTGGTTTAAATTTCCATATCTATTTGTTCAGTGCTGATCATGGATGTGTATACTGTGGTTTGATAACTTCATGTGTAGCTACTTTAGGGGAAAAAGTCAATTCTGCAGAACTGCAGCTTCACAGATGTGTCAGAGGGGATCAATTAACTCACTGTAACACCACAACAAGAATACATTCTTGATTGCTACTAAGTGGTGAATGTGCATACTCAGTTTTAGGGAAAATAATATCCTTTTGTTGCTTTTTTCCTAGGTTCTGCATGTTCAAACTTATCAGCAAAAAGAAAAAAGGTGTGGCAGAGTGTCCTCTGTGTAAGACTGAAGTTACCAAGAGGTGAGGAATGGCCTTTGTAAGGGGGGTGGAGGAGATGTTTGAACTCTGGGGAAAGAAAGGCTAACAATAGTCTTAAAATATATTAGCATAAGACTGAAAAACAGAAGGGAAAGTGGTTATTAAGTAAGCTGTGTGTTTCTGTAGGAGTAAATGTAGTACCTGACCTCAGTGTAAGCTTTTCCCAGGTGAGCACATCTCTCTTGCTATTTCAGTGCCATATCTCTTGTCTGTACTATATCAGTGCTCTATCTCTTGTGCTCTATCAATGCTTAATCCTTGCAACTGATTTCCCTCTGCTAAACCATCAGGAGGAAAAATACAATATTTTCACTTCTGTGATAGTTTAATTCCCATGGAAATAGTTGTTTGGAGGGAATTGTGTTGTTATTCCTTGGCAACAATTTCTTATTGTCTCATCTTCCACTTTGGAGTTTTACCCCTTTTTTTTTTTTTGTGCAGCCAAAATTCTAGAAATATTTATAGTTAACCTGTTCATTTGTCTTCAAATAACTGAAATACTGATGTTATTTCAGAAGTCTGAAAGAAAACTCCAGATTTAAGCAACTAATTGAAGGATTGTTGGAGACTATCCGTGCTTTTGAGCTTGACACTGGAGTGAAGTGTAAGTGTTGTGCATGTATGCCCCCAATCTTTTTTAAAAGAAGGTTTGGGCATATCATGATTATTTATAAGGTATCCCATTTACTGTGAAGTAATAAATATGAAAAGAATTATCAAAAAGTTTTTTCCTTGGATGTAGAAGCATGAATTCCATTAAGTTTCCAAGATTTTCTCAGAAAACCTTTTGAACAGTTTCACTGTGTGTTTAATGAGTCTGGCCAATCTTTTGTTCAGGTCCTGAAACATGGCTCAGTGTGTATTTTAATAATTTTAATCTCTAACTGTGGGGTAAAGTTGTGCTTTTGATTATGCCCTTGTTAAACAGTCTCAGAGCCTGAATTAGCAGGTGATTAGCTGTGTCTCTTAACTCATCCCATTCAGATAGGTCCTCAGGGAATCCAAATTTACCCTTTCTAGAACTCAGTGCCTCATTAAGGGTGTTCTTGCCAAGTCAGGCATGTGCCTGCTTGTATTTTGGTAAACAGGACATTGTGGTTGGGAGCAGATAATAATGTTTTGTATTTTGTGCTGTAAAAAACACACTTTATTTTTTAATTCTTTTCAACTTGCTCAGCCACTAGAGTTAGATCCTGTTCTTTCTAGATTATCTATATAAGCGAAATTGTTTGAGAAAATTAGTTGGCTTTTTACTTATTACTTGAAGAGTACTCAGAATGATCAGACTAGTAATTCAACAAGATTTCTTTCTTGGATAAATGTATTTTAGCTGTATATGCACTAAGTACATAGGGTCTGCACAAATCTATTTCATTCATATATAATATTTGAGTCATACTTGGTGTAAAAAAAAAAATTTTTTTTTTAATCTAATAACATTTTCTAGTCTTAAAGAGTCATCACTTTCCCAAAACACCCACAGAAGCCTCTTCTGCCGAGTTCTTGAGTAAAGAAAGTTCTGTCATCCAAAGTAAGGGCTTCAGAAACAGGAGAAAAAGTGCTAAGGGAAATGGACAAGAAAACTCTACCTTGGTAACTGTTTTTTCCCATTTTATTTTTGTGGATTGTTTAAATCTATTTGGAATGTGTATATATACATAAAAAAATGAAGCAGAAGATTTTGGGTTGATCTCAGATTGCTGTTTGACTTGAGTAATATTCTGGACAAGGACATCTATATATTTTCGTCTTCCTAACTTATTGAGAAAGATGTTTGATGTGAACTTAGACATAATATTGCCATAACACAGTCTGTTAGTGAAACTAGGATTAAAAACTTGTTCAACCTGCTTGTTTCATGAAGCTGCCTAATATTTGTAGGTTTTTTTACTTTTCTAGGGGTAAGATCATAACTATGTCTTAGGATTCATAAGGCATTGCCCAGCTTGGGGTAATTGCTGTGTGTGTGACTGCCCATGGCATGTTGTTTCTGTTTTCAACTGCTTAATGCTGAGTAGAATGTTAGACAAAATAGAATGCAAGATCAAACTTGCAATGATTTGATCTGTTAAATGCATGACACATTGTTTCTATTGACACATTTCATTACTGATATCAATATGATAAATTACTTGTACTGTGTTGTGCATAGAAGCTACCAATGCATATGAACTGAGTATTTATATCAGCTTCCTATTAAAGTTTAAATAGCTCTGATTGTTTTTAATACCCCACTGTTATAAATAACTACTCCTTTCTGTTTTTCTGTCAGCAGGAAGCTAGTGTGAATATTCAGCTTGCAGATACCAAAATGTGTCACCCAAAGACCAAACCCCAGAAATGTGACTCTCAGAAGGGTATTTATCTGGAGTTTGGTAAGATCTGTTGTAAATCCACACTAATTGATCTTATGTACAGTGCTTGCAAAGTAATGAAAGGTGATTATGTTCAACGTCTTTGTAAACACTCATTTCTCTTCAACACCCAGAATGACAACAAAGGGATAAGTAATGGTTAATTCCAAGTTGGTAAATCAAAAGGGATTTTTACATAATTTATTATATCATGGCAAATAATGCTGCTGTAATGAACCCTTAAGCCTTGGTGTACAAGATCCAGAGAAGATGTTTGCAGATGTGCAAAAAATTACAGCTGCTGCAGCTGAAGGTAGCTACTGTTTTCTGAACAATGCTAAGCCTTGTCACCAATGCTTGAGATGAGAATGAAATCCATTTGAAAAATGAATATTTTATTGCTATCTATCCTAGCTTTTCAGAATTTTATTTTATCTGGTGTTGACTGCTGTGAGAAACAAGACAGATGCCATGCATAGTTTATTTTTTATGCTGTTCCTTCAAGGAAGGAATTGCTGCTTTTGACAAGTAGGGTTTGCATCCTCGATCTTTTCCTTATTGCATCTGCCAGGATCAAAGGATCTGAGACAGATATTTGAATATATTTCTCTGACTTCCAGGCCAAAATTCTAAATACTAGTAGCTGTTTTGTGAATAAATTTAGAAGTTAGAAACGAACTTTTAGCTAATTAACTGTTAGTTACCAGTCTGTTATCAGTCACTGTATTTAAACACCATTTTATGCTGGAGCCATGTAGATGGTTATACATAGGAATCATTACAGTTAGGTAAAATACTTTACTTGATTTCATCTGCTAAATGTTGAAAGCATCTAGCTCTAGAAAGGACTAGGCATGTATGTGATGATGAGCACTGAATCTGGCAAGTCACTTTTCTCTGAATCATTCCAACCAGAGTAACATCTGATTTGTTTTCAGGCTCTGAATCATCTGAAGAGTTTTTTAAACAGGCAAGCAAAACTGGGTAAGTAAAGGTGATTAAGGAATTCCTATCTTCTAAAGACAGTAGTTCAATATTCTCATTTCCTATGTTCTAGTTTCTTAGGACTTGATACAATTCTTAAGCTGACAAATGATTTTCAACTTTGAGGGTGTTAGGGTAGGATGGGTAGCTGAATTCCAACAGTTTGCCATATTACATGGTTTAAAACTGTTTTCTAAGTGTTCTGTTGCTTACATAGCTCTTCCATAGAAAAATAGATAGTGTGCTTCAGAAAGTAAATATTAAATTCAGGATTGTGGGAGAGGATCTTTTAAAGAAATAGCCTGAAACTCTGAAGGGATCTGGTTGTGGTGAGTGTCAGTCATGCAGCTTGACTTCTCCAGAAACTTATTTCAGACAGCAAAAAGGGAAAAATTAGTATCATCTTCTATTCAATCTGTTGTGGTTTTATCTTTAATGAAAGTAGATTTCCTTTCCCAACAGGTTTGAAGACAAAGGAGCAGTTCAGATTTCTTCTCAAGCAAGGCTAGAAGAACTTGAGAGTGCTGACAAAGGGAATGAAAATTCTTGCAATGCACAGCCTGACAAGCTGTGTGCCAAAGAAATAACACTACCAAATGTCATAGGTGTGTTGTTGTTTTGGTGACAAAGATGATTAAGTTTGAAAGAGACCACAAGTTAACATTTTTATTTCACATGATTGTGTGTGTATATATATATATATGCATGCTTGCAGTCTTGTATAATGTAGTTCTGTTGGTGCCTACAGCTAGTGACAGTCTAATACAAGACTATTCCTGTAGACTAGATACTTAAAATTGGAATGTTCTATGCACAGGAACAGAAAGGAAAAAAAGTAACTTGATCAAAGTAGAAAACTTAATCTATTCTACGTGAGCCATATTATACCTTATAGTACAAATGAAAAAGCAGTGGCTGGTAATTCATGTAAAAAATTAGAAGAACATGTAATATGATCTTTCTCTTTCTCTAGGGGGACATTTGTACAGTGTAGTATTCTGATTTTGGGGGGAAGTAAGAACAGGCTTTGTTAAAACAAAGTAGCCTTTAAGCCTGTTATTGTGCCTGGTGTGTGAAATAGAGCTTAATAATTTATAATACCTAATCTAACAGGTGAAAGTGATTTCTCAAAGGAAGGCTTGAGCAAGAAAAGCACTCAGAGCATCACTGAATGTGCCAAACCTGAGCAAGTGAATGTGACTGAATGCCAGAGCTCTCCTTTAAATGTTATTGCTGTAGACCTGCTCCCAGAGCAGTGTGACAGAACAGGTGATCCCACAGGGGATGGGGACACATCATTCTTTAAGAACTTAGAAGAAACAGATGAAAAGCAAAAAAAGTGCAACAGTAAAAACCAAGAGTTTGATTCAGAAGATAACTCACAGAGCAGGCTGGATAAGAACAAGGAAATGGATACTGATGTACAAAGTGTGGGAGCTGTAGANCCCTGGATGAATCTGCTGTATCAGCTGATGTTTCAGGTGAAGGAGATCTGTGTTCATCAGACAAAGAGTCATGTATTTCAGGAAAGACTGACCCTATGGTCAATTCCATGGAAATTGCAGTGGTTAAAGGAAACAAGAGGTGGTCAAAACAAACAGCAGATGACATCAAAGACAAAATATTTGGAAAAACGTACAAAAGAGAGAGGAAATCAAATCCCCCTTCTACCTTAAAGGACATTTTACCTACTACAAGAAAGGAAGATGTGGCTGCTGATAAGTGCCTGAATAATTTCAGCAAAGACAGACTCAAAAGAAAAAGGAAGACTACCAGTGTCCTGCAACCTGAGGATTTCATCAAGAAAAAAGATACAGAAGAGGCAGATGGGGGCCCTCAAAGTGTTAATTTCTGCCTTGGAGATGCTGAAAAGAAAAGATGTGATGAAAGTGTTGTTGTTAATGAGAGTCACCTCTCTCAGAATAGAGCAAATAATACACTAACAGAACTTGAGGAAGGAGGAGGATCCACATGGAAGAAAGCTACTGAGAAGGTCACTAGCAAGCACTGTGATGAGGAGCTAGAAATGTATAACTGTGACCAGAAAAGCACCAAAAATAGAAGTTCTGCAGCCAAAAGATGCAGGCATTCTAGCAGAACTATGTGTGCTCTACAGTTAGTAGTGGACAGAAGCTCTGTTTTCCCTGATGCAGCTGAGCCACAGATTGATAGCTATCCAAGCAGTGGAGAGCCCAGGAACGTTGATTCTGAGCAAAAGCAAGTCAGACGCAGCAGAAGGCTTCAGTTACTGTCTGAAGAAATGACAAAAGAAACAAAAAAAGGAGTAAAGGAAGCAAGAAAGAGTAACAGTGACCATGGAAGGTCTGTCTCTGGAGACCAAAGGAATGTGGCAACTGACTCTGCTGAATGCAAAGACCCATGTGAGCCTCAAGAGACAGTGAGTTACAAGCCAGGCACTAATTTGAAGGGAGGTGATCTGGAAGCAAATGAAACGCAGGTTAATCTAAAGAATTTATCTGACACCACAGAAACTGGGAAAAGTGTGTTCAATCCTTCATCTCCATGTCAACCTTCAAACTGTGGTTCCATTGCACCTCATACAAGTTCCCAAGACAGTGAAATACGAGGCAGCCCACTCCTCCTACAGCCTCCTTCAGTGTCTGCTGCAGAAACTGCTTCTCACCAGACTGAAGAGATGACTGAATCACCTACTGCCTTTCCCCAGGAGTGTGGGCATGATTCACAAAGTGTTCCAGGAGACTTCAAAACTGACAAGTTGCCAATGGCTAAAAATGTTTTGGAATTGACTAAGGAAGCTGAAGACACTGAATTAGACACACAATATCTGCGAAATATATTTAGGCATTCAAAACGCTCATCCTTTAGCCTTTTCCGGACTCCTGGGCAGGCATGTGCAGTGGAAGGTCCTGCTTCTGAAACTTTATCATGTGCTGCTCAGGGAGAAAATAAGCATAGCAAACAATTACAGCCAGAAGGCTTGCATGAAGAGAAAACAGCTGCTCAAAGCTTGAGCAGGATTTCTGAGCAAGAGAAGCTCAAGAGCTGTGAGTCTGCCTGTGTTGATCATGTGTCTTCCTTTGTCGTCAGCACAGGAGAACACAGGGATGATATTTCACAGGCTGCAGAGGAAGGGACTCTGGCAGCAGTGAGAACAGGGACTGCTCAGACTGAGGACAAAAACAGAATGCTCCAAGAGCAGGGCAATGAAAAGCCAGTGTCAACTGAGATAGGGATAGAAAGTGAGTTGAGACAGAATCCCATCAAAAGTAATAGAAGCCAAAGTGATGAGAGTAACACAGAGAAGCATAATTCCAAAGAAATGGATTTAAATGCAGGCCAAGAAATAGGGCTCAGTTCAGAAAGCAATCAGGCAGGAAATACTGATGTTGATTGTAAAGAACCAATTCTTCATTTTCAGTCCAGATCAATGATTTGTCCTGCAACTTCTCAGCAAAGTCCTGCTGAATTCAGCTGTGAAGTCACTAGGACAAAAAGCAGCAAAAGAGAAAGGAAATGTATGAAGGGGAATGAAGAACAAGCAGCCCAAACTGTTAGCACAGCAATGTCTGGGTGTTTAGCTGCAGAGGCTCTAGAAGAACCTCTTGGAGGGAACAGTGATCTTTCATCTGAAACCCCTGATGGCTTACTGTGCTCTGATCCTGACATTGAAGAGAACACCAGCTTATGTGAAACTGATAGGAGAGAGCAATCTGCAGTGTTTGTAAAAAGTGACAGTGCCCTGGGCAAGGAACTGCACAAGAGAAATGCAAGTTCTAAGCCAAGATCCCGAGGTATTCACAAGTTCCGAAGACGAGTGCAGAAACTGCCATCTTCAGATGAAGAGTCCTGTGAGGAGGAAGACTTGCCATGCTTTCAGACATTAATCTTTGGCAAATCAGCAAGCACACCTTTGCAGACTGATAAACAAGTGACATCTGTGGCAGAGGCTCCAGTGAGTCCCAACATGTTGCCTCACAGTGTGAGTAATGATGACAGTACTGTGCAGAAAGTGCCTGAAGCTGCCCCCAGTAACGTGTGTGTTTCACCAAGCCAGGAGTCAGAATGCTCTGTCAACTTATTTTCTTCCCAGTCTAACATATCTGAAGAATCAGTTAATGGAGCACAAGAGCTGAAAAAACTTTTACCAGAAGCTCATGTATCTGAACAAATGAGCAGTATGAATGACAGTAAAGAAACTTTCCAAAATTTTAATGGAGGGCTGAGGAGAACCGAAGATGAATGCCAGGAAGACACAGGCATGGGAGCAAACCTAGGTACAAACCAAGATTTTTATCTCTGCAGTGTTTATAATGTCCTTACACCAAGGTTTTTGGTCTTTGCTTGGGAACTTTGTTCTGTGTTTATGGGGTGCTTGCTCTTCTAGAGGAATGTATCTACCTTAAACAATCCAAAAAACCCCTCAGTGCTTTATTTCCTGAAAATTACATTCTTCCAGTGCTCTTTGTTCAGAGCACAAATGAACAGACTGGGCATTAGAGACTGACTCTGTCTAATGGGAATTCATTTTTGAGGGAAATGCTACTTCTCTCACTGCAATGTGATACTTGGATCATCAGCAAAATTTCACAGCTTACCCATACTTTTTCCCCAGAAGAAATGTTTGTTGAAATTGGCCATAGGGTTTTGTAGTGAATATTTCGACCTTTTTATGGCCTTTGTAAAGGTTTAGGACTCTTTCATCACTGTTGAAACACTGAATTCTGTTTACCTTGTCATGTGTGACATGGCATTCTTTGAAATGTTCACTTAAAGTAGATCTGTCCTTCTAACTTCAACATTTTCAAAACTTGTTACTTCAATGTTATAGTTACTAGTTCCCTAAAACCTCTGTGTGGTAAGAGATTATGGATAATGTTGTTGGTCTGTTGTTTGGTGGGGTTTTTTCTTTAACCCAGGCATTTTTTTCCCACCTTCTTCAAGGTGAAGCATCTGGATACGAGAGTGAAATAAGTATTGTAGAAGATTCATGTGGACCATTCTCTCAGGGTGAAATCCTCACTACACAGGTGAGTTTATGCACTGAATGATAGAAGCAGCTTACCTTCTAGGAGATGAGCAAGCACATGAAAGCTGTGAAGCCAATACAGTGGAAAACTTCTTTCATCATAATTCTTTGTCACTAAATTGCTTCCAAAAGCATAATTAATGAAGAACTGTAGAGTTGCTTCTATGCCATTATTTGTCCAGCTTTGCCTTGCCTGGTGACCTTACACTGCAACAGTCACAGCTTGTTATGTGGTATTGGTTACAGGGCTTAATTGTGGGAGATGCTAATTAATGCATCTCCATGCTTGGCCAGTGCTGGAAATGGCAGCTCCCCATATTTAAAAGCTTTAATGATAGGAATTTATAAGGATTTGGTGATAAGGATTAGATTTGTTACAGAAGATATTTAGAAGCACAGAGACTTGTCTTCTATGTGTAAAGATTAAATGAAATAATTCCATATTAGAATAAATCAAATAATTCCATATTAGAATATTAGAGATACAAGTCTCAACAGGCAGTGTCTAATGGCAGATGTGTCTAGCAGTGTATTTTTTGTCTGCTGTTAATCTCCTGAATGCTGCTCAGTGGCCTGACTTTATGTATTGGGTGATTTGGGGTGGGGGTTCAGTTGAGGGTTAGGGGCTTGGGTTTTCTTGTTTTGCTTTGGGTTTTTTTTTCATCCTGTGTGGCTTTAAGGAAGTCTTATCCCAAATCTCTCTTCAGCATTTTCAGCCCTATGGGCTTTATGTGTGTCAAAGAAGAGTGAATTTAATTTCTGTGCTTTATGGGTGCTTCTCTTTACAGCATTAGTGTAAAGTGTACTCAGCTGGCAGAGAATTGCTGCCTAGTGTAGCTTCATGGATGGAGATACTGGGATGTGCCTGGATTAGTGGCAGTGTGGGTGGGGAATTTAGGCTTGTGGTGTGGTGATGGTTTCCTCTTTGCTTGGGGTTTTTTATGGGTTCAGTAACAAAGAGGCTCCACACGGTGCCAGTGCTGGAGCTACAAATGGAATATTCAGTTCTGTGGAAACTGCTTCATCATGTAAGGTGAAGGGTTTGGGTTTTTTAAAAGGTCCTTTGAAACCCTGAGCTAGTCTTATGAGGACCTGCCTATGGCATGTTTTTAATCATGTGATTTTTGAGGGGGAACATAAGGAATATTATGAAATATTTTAGTCCTTTAAATGATCTTTGGAGCTTTTCGTAATGATGCAAAATGAAGACTCAGTTTAAAATTTAATAATGAACATCATGTATTGAGCAACTAATGGAGTTTGGACAAAAATACTTGTAAATAAATCTGTGCAGGAGTTGTTTTCTGATTGATTAAACTCTGAGACATCTAAACTGAAATAATGTGACTGGCAAAATTTTTTGCTTCTGGTGTGGGGCATGGGCACTGTTTGTTCCAGTAAAATCACCATAAGTCACCTGCCAAACACGTGGCAAAAACTAACTCAAAACTTTTGCTATTTCTGATTTTCAAGTGTTTGTTACAGAAATTCATCCTGAGTTTGCTAATGTTGGCATTCTTGTGCCTCCTTTGCAGCAAAAGAATGCTATGCAAAATAGCCTGAAAAAACTTCAGCAAGAAATGGCTGTGCTTGAAGCAGTGCTAAAGCAGCATGGAAGTCAGAGCTGTGAGGTTTTACCTGCCCACAAGGAACTG
>VZTN01030634.1:29523-51451 GCA_013400515.1 Erpornis zantholeuca
AGCTATCCTGTCACATTATGCTCCTACAAACTGGGGCTGCTGGAGGGGGTTAAAACTGTTGCTAACTATTTATTTTCTTAACTACTTTTCAGTTGTTGGTCCAGAAGTTTGTGAAAAAAACTCAGAGCACTTTATCTAATCACATTACTGAAGGAACAACCCATGTCATAATGAAAACAGGTTTGTTGGGAGCGAGGGGACCAAATCCTCTATGATAGCCCATGTAGAATTCTTTAGTCTAACCAACAAGCAGGCAGGTCAGCAATACATTTCAGTAAGTTTGAGGCAAAGGTATTGGAGTGTTTCCTCTTTTGTAAGTTTTTTGTTAAAGCTTGTGGATCTTTCTATTTCACAGAATCAGTGTGGGGGCATGTTTTTCCTTGTGTAATTCAAGGTTAATGTTACTTCATATTTGTTTCTCCAGCTGCTTGGTCATATTTCCAGGTGTTTACAGCACACTAGTGTGAAGTAGTTCAGAACCAACCAAAAGAAAACAGAGATAGTTCCCAAAGAAATGATGTTTTTTCTTGCCTCTTATCTTTATTGAATAATGATAAAAAGGACTCACAAGTGCTACACGTGATTCATTTCTGCTCATTTCCTTCAGTTCAGTGGGATCACAACCCTGGATTTTGGAAACTTTGTATAGTCTTGATATTTTGCTGCTGCACTTAGCAAAAAATGTTTGCTTTTACATACAAATAGTCTGACCTGTGGTTTTTTTGCTAATGGCACAACTGAAAGAGCTTTTACTCTTGTTTGCCCTGCAGATGAGGAGCTGGTGTGTGAACGGACACTGAAGTATTTCCTGGGCATTGCAGGAAGAAAATGGGTGGTTAGTTACCAGTGTATGTATTACTTGTCTGGAGCTAAGTGGTCTTTGCCCTCCTGCCATGAATGCAGTCTTCACTCATTACAGTAAAGGAAAAGGATCTCTTCCTCTCTTGCCATCTGATGTTTTGCAGTGTTTCTTCTAAATACTTTAAAAGAAATTAAAATTAAAGAACACAAACAAACAGCAGCATCAAGCTTCTTACCCTTGGGAATACTTTTCCTGCATTCAGATACCCACATTGGATTGCTCCCCACTGTGCAAAACCCTTTTGTCTCTCTTAACTTAAATCTTTGTGAAGCATGGCATTAATTAGTGTAAAATTAGTATTATTTATAAAAGGTAAAAAAGTTCTTGAAGTTCTTTCAGTGTTATATTCCTTCAGTACAAATATGTTGAATTTAATATAGAAATGAAGTCAGACTACTGCTAGTGGAAGAACCATTTTGGTTGATAAAATGACTTTTCTTGTTCTGATCTTTTTATTTAGGGATAATTCAGTCTTTTAAAGAAGGAAAGATACTGGATGAGGTAGGTCTTTTATCTTGAGTGAACTGTCAAATGGTTAAGTAATAACATGATGGGCTTAGCAGTTACCTCAGATATTGTCTAAACATTTAGTATGGAATTTTAGCTCTGAAATCTGGGATTCTAATTTTACCAAATGCTAGGACCAGGCCACACCTAGAGGCTATATGTGTTCATTGGCACTGAAGACATAATGAGTCCCTATTATTTTTTTAACAGGTTATAGATGTATTTTTTAGTATTCCTACTGATACTAATAGATTATGGCATAGAGCAAAAGACCCATTCTTTGCTTAAGGAAATAATGTTATGTCTAGATAATTTCTATCAAATAAGGCTTCACTGATAAGACAATTATAGTCATGGAATATGCTGCTTCTTTTATTTAGTTTGCTAGACTACTATACAGTTTAACTAGAATTTATTCCTTAAAAAATTGCCTGATGCTGCAGGGATCTCATTATTCAGCATTTCTTTTGCAAAGCTTTTTAATTCATATTCTGAACCCATTAATAGATTTTCAGTTCTGAAATCTGACATCTTCCTGTTTTGATGCAAACTTTGACAGGAAAGTGTTCTCAGTCTCTGACTGCTGATCCCTTGCTTGTGTTCCAGGAGAACTTTGAAGTTCGAGGAGATGTAATCAATGGACGAAACCATCAGGGTCCTAAGAGGGCCAGAGAGGCTCAGACTGAGAAGGTACAAGCACTTCAGGGATGCAAACTCTGTCCTGCTCTGACTGTTTCAGATATGTGGCTGTGCTGGCTTGAGTATCTGGAACTTCTTCCAATTTCTCTGCTCTTCTGTGTTCACAGAGTTGTACAGATTAAGTATTTTTATACACAGAAGGTGAGCTCTGTCAGCAGCAGAGCAGATATTCTGAAGTGACTCACTAAGCTTGGAGTGAGTGCTGTCTTTTTATCAAGTAGGGTTTAGTGGTCTTTAATATTCTTTAGGTTTAATATTCTTTAGGTTACAAAGAGCTTTGGATGCACTTTGTGAAATGGTGATAACTTGGTAACAAGCCCTGGAAGTGCAATGAAAACAACACATTGATCATTGTGCTTTATAAAACCTCACCTGAACTTTAACATGTGCCTTGCTTTTCAGATCTTTAAAGACTTTGAGATCTGTTGCTCTGGACCTTTCACTGATATGACCACAGGTGTGTCATTTTAGCAGAATTGCATGAATGGTTAACATAAGAAATATTTGGAGCTGTGCATTCACCAGAATTTTACATTTGACCTCTTCTTGGATAATTTTTTACCTCTTTTCCTCTGGATCTTTCAAAATACCTGCATGGGGTGTAAAGTGTAGGTAAAAAACTTTATCCAGCTCTTATCTCCAAATGGAGTTCTCTTCTGTTTGGATGTCCTCAGACAACCCCCTGGCAATTTTGCTGCATTTCAAACTAAGCCTTTTATCTAGTTTCCCTCTGATTCTCTAGTGCTGAAGGAAGAGCATTAATGTCCTGCTGTCTGGTAATTGCTATCCATGCCCTTCAACACTTGTATTTGAGCATTTTTTCTTCTGTTTTAGTAAACAGTTCCTAAGTATCCTTTTTCTAGCAGTTGACACATACTTATTGTAGCCTCCTGTCTATAGGAGCAGTTAAAAGTGAAACAGGACAAAGCTAGAAGTTAATATACAGAGAAAAAAGCTGTTCAGGAGAGCTTCATTTTTTACTTTTAAAATTTAATGAAGTGTGTTACATGTTTTGAAAATTTAAGCTATAATTTTTTTACTTAAAATATTGGTACCTGACTTCCCATTTTTGTGGCTTATTCAGCAGATACTTTCTGATTTGTCCAATATAACTATTTTTGACTGTGTGAAATATGCTCACACTCTTGACATTTGCAGTAATTGCTACAAAGAATGCAGTGCTTTCACCTGCTGCAGTGATCCTCAGTTGTGGCTCTTATACTTGAGAGACTTCATCTTCTTCACTACCAATTCAACAAATTGGTGGAAATTAAGTACTTTGGCTACTTTTGTTAATGAGAGATAATTACAGTTCTAACTTCTGACTTTTAATTTTCATTTCATATCTTGCATCCTTATAGTAAGAGGAAATAAATTGTGACTTTAAGTTTTGGGCATGTGTTCCATTGCTTTTTTAGGGTTTTGTTTTGTGCAGACCTGACTAGGGAATGAGGGAAGAGGGAGTTGATGTTTCCTGGCAGGCTTGAAAGTGAAAGGATTTATTTTCCACCAAGGCTAACATCTCTTTCAAATTTTGGTGGTTCATGAATTGGAACAAACACAGGAGGGCTTGGGGAATAGTGTCAGCTTCAATGTGATATAAAACACTGAAGTAACTGACTGTTCATCTGATTTCCTCAGAACATCTGGAGTGGATGGTGGAGCTCTGTGGTGCCTCTGTGGTGAAGCAGCCTCATCTGTTCACACACACAGCAGTAAGTGTTGATGGATGTTGCCCTCCCCCAGTTTTGAGAGCTGTCTGCACAGCCTGGCAGTGCCCCTCAGTCCTAGGCCTGGCCAACCTTCACTAGAAAACAGGCTCCTTGTAGTGGAGAAATGATTGATGTTGGCCAGATAACTAATTTGTCTTGAGATTTGCCTCCCTTTCCAGCATGAAAAGCCTTTAAGGCACAGCATTTCTGGATAGAAATCACAGAAGAATCTTAGGAACTAATGTCACTTTCCCTCTACTACTTTTTAAATTCCTCTCTGAAGGGATGCTCTGAAGCAGAGTTAGCCTAGTTAGTGCTCTCTGGAGATAGATATGAGAATTATGTAAGGATGGACAACAATAGCATTTTTATTTTTTAATCTTAAATTCCTAGAATTCTACTGCCATTGTGGTCGTGCAGCCAGATGCTTGGAAGGAAAACGTGGATTATAGAGGTAAAGCAACCCTGTCATGAGCTGCTTTCTGGTACACACTGAGTGTCTTTATCACATTTGTCCTTTTAATAGCTACATATCAGAGGTTTGTAGAGGAATCAAAATTCTACTGCATCTGGAGATCGAAGTATGTCTTGAAAGAAAAACCTAGAAGGACGAAGTATATTGTCTAAAGAACCAGCAATA
This sequence comes from Erpornis zantholeuca, assembly GCA_013400515.1. Lineage (NCBI taxonomy): Eukaryota > Metazoa > Chordata > Aves > Passeriformes > Timaliidae > Erpornis > Erpornis zantholeuca. The sequence goes on from VZTN01030634.1 coordinate 33,944, forward strand.
CTCTTAAAAGCTAGTCTGGCAGATGAAAGCTGTTGCCTCAGTTGTCCTCTCTGTGAGCCTTACAGAAACTTTTCTAACTGAATAGTTTTTAGAAGGTGGGGGAGGGAGGAGTTGTGAGATCTGGGAGAAAGCCTCAGATGGAACACAATTCTCTTCTGTCTGGAAAAGTTGTGTTAAAAAGCCTTAACAGACAGAATTTTGCATTTTTTTCTTTTAAGCAAAATGCTTGGGAGAAACCTTGGGACTTTGAAAGTGCAAATGTTCCAGGCTGCCTCAGACAGGGGCCCTGTGGGCAGTGGGGTTCTGCAATGAATGGGAGCTAGTTAGGCTGCAGGGATGTCCAACAAAACTGTGAGCAGGACAATGATGTAACAAACCCAGCTGTTTCCATGGCACTGGAGAAATGAGAAAAGATCCTGGAATGAGGAAGAACTGAAAACACTTCAGGATTTTTCTGTTGCTTCTGTCTTAATGAGACTTGTTGCTTGTCACATACTCAGTATGTCTGGGCAGACAAGAACCAAAGCTCTGTCACTGAGACCCTAAATTAAAAGATAACAACTGCATTCTTTGTTTTTAGTGTTTATGTTGTGTTCAGTGCTGCCTGCTTGGCCAAGCAGCTCCTCTTTGGAGCAGCACTGTTACCTGCCTTGCTAAAGGGAGTGGTAATGCCACATCACTGCTTTTAGACTCCGCTTTTTACCAGATTTTTTTTAAAATGTGGCAGATAAAGCAAACAGCTTCTTCTGAAAGACATCAGCAGGCTCACCTTCAGCTTGTCTGGAGTCCCTGATAACAGCTCCACATTTGTGTCTTTGTCTTGCAGCAGTTCAGCAGCAGAACGAGGTTGCCGTGGTGACTCGGGAGTGGGTCCTGGACAGTGTGGCTCGCTATGAGTGCCAGGAGCTCAGGGCTTACCTCGTGTCCTGAGGGTCAACTGCACTTCTTGTTAATTAAATTACTTAAACATCACCATCTGAAGATGGAATTACCCCCAGTTCTTTAAAGGTTTACATTAACTTTTAAAGAACTATGAAACTGTAGATGTTAAACAAATTTGAAAAGTTAGAAAGTGTAGCATGTGGCCTCCTCAGAAATGGTGATTTATTATTTGCCACTGCAGCCAGTTCCTGTTTAGTTACTTGAGGACATGTTGGAGACAGTGATTTAAAAGAGGAATATGGGGCTCAGGGCTTGAAATAAAACACACCTACACTCTGGAGTAACCTTCATATTTTCATTTTGCTTAAATACAAACCCTGAATACTATTTTGTGACTATTAATGCATCAGCCTTGGCCATTGGTGGATTATGGTGGTGCTGTAAACTCTACAAACAACTTTCCTGTTGTGTATCAAAGTGCCAACTTGCCCTGACCAGGGATATGGTCCCCAGAAAGCCAATGGCTGTGTCCAAAGAGAAGGCAAGCCTTGAAACCAGCAGCCTGTACCACTGTTGTCAGTCTGATTTCTGACAAGTGTGTGTGGCACTGTGAAAGGACAATGAATAGATGCATTTTAGTATCCCAGTGACCCATCATAAGCCCAGTAAGAATCTGCTTCTACAGAACTCTGCTTGCAAAATGAGGCTGCAAAGAAATTGGGTTTTTTATGGAAGAAAATATCTTGCTTGTTTTGTTGCCAAGCAATTCAACTTCATACCTAATTTTGTACTTTGAGAGCAGAAAGAGAACCTGGTCTCGTGAGCTGGTTGCTTAAAAAGTGTAGCTAAGTTCAGAAAAATGTTTTGTGATAAGATGCTGCTGTCTTGGAAAGTTTAATAAAGTATGTTTATATATATTTGAATGCACAAAGGAAATAAAATTATTTTGGCAAGTATTTTACCTATTTCTTTAGCTTTTCTTATGTGAACCAAGCCCTCAGCCTCTGCATTGAGGCATATGTGAAAAAATACCTAAGTCCAACCTCCTGAAACGGGGAAGGAAGCAGAGACTTACTAGAGAAAGTAAAAACTGTAAACAAGAATTTCAGAGATGCCATCAGAATTGCAATTGCTATCAGCCTGAGAAGTGAATGTGTTATCAACTGCCTTGCAGCTGCCAAGTGCAGGTAGGCTGATCAAGCATTGCTGCTGGCAGTGTGAGTGCTGGAAGCACTTGCTCAGCTGACACACGCTGCTGTTTCCTTCTATGTGACAATATTCCATGACTGCCAGGCTGTTCAGCACAGCCTCCCTTTCAGCCTGATGCTCCTCTTATCTCTGCAGCCCATGCTGGCAGTGGGTATTTTATAATCTACATTTCAAAGGGTAGCTGAAGGCACTGACTAAATCCTGCCTGTTAGAGGCAATGAAAAAGCCAAGCAAAACTGTTTTGTTTTGGCTATTGTGAAGTTGTCCCCCAGATCTTGATGCAAAGGCTCCTTCTATCAGGTCAGGTGCTAGCTCCAGGTGGATAATTGTCTACAATTGTTTCCCCGGGGGTGACTGCATCTGTGGAAACTGTTTCTGTACAGTGTTATCTGTGACTTTTGTCCTGACACCCATCTCGTGTAAGATTTGAATGAAGTGAAATGATTACCAGACAGCTGAAGCCAAGGACTGCTTCCAGAGGAGTAGGCAGTGTCAGGGGAGCTGGTGAGGCCTCTTTGAGTTCATAGGGACTTCTCTAGTCAGATTTCCAGCTTTGGTAATAAAGCCCCAGCACTTGGACTTCTAGAGCACTCTGTGGGTCATTCTGTATGTCAGGATCAAATTCCTCTTCCCTGTTTGCTCACAGGCCAGAGCAGATCGGTGATGCTTCTCAGGGTAGGGAACATGAGGTGGATGCAGTTTTCAGGTGTGGCTGGGCACTGCCCTTGGCAGCTTTTGATCCTAGTCACTGCAGGGAGGGAGGAAACACAGGAAAGCTTGGTGCCTGCTGCAGCTTTGCCTGAAGCTTTGCCATCAGATAGGTACCACATTTGTATTTAAAGCTGCTCTGGGTTTGCAGCTCAGCAGACTTGATGCTTTTCTCGATGCAGCTGCATCAGGTTGAAATTGAAGAAACTGAAGAAAAGAAACCTGAGTTCTGCTGCTGGGGTCCAGCTGCAGGAGGAATGTGGTGGACACAGAGTTCGGACCTCACCTTTCCTGACCTCCTGCTCGGGCCATGCTCCTCCTCTGACTGCAGGGAGCCAGTGCCCCACGGTGTTTCCCCTGTGCCCCACGGTGTTTCCCCTGTGCCCCACGGTGTTTTCCTGTGCCCCACGGTGCTTCCCTGTGCCCCACGGTGTTTCCCTGTGCCCCACGGTGCTCCCCAGTGCCCNGCTCCCCGTGGTGCTCCCCTGTCCCCCACGGTGCTCCCCTGTGCCCCACGGTGCTTCCCTGTGCCCCACGGTGCTCCCCTGTGCCCCACGGTGCTTCCCTGTGCCCACGTTTTCAAAACTACACAAGGGGGGCAGGACATTGAATCCTTTCCTTCCCCCTTCTCTCTAAGCTATTAATTGCTAAACTAATTTCTGAAGCAAAAGAGAGGAATTTGCTACTTTGGAGCAACAAAGTGATAGGAAAGACGTGTGCTGATGTCTTTGCAATCAATTCCATGGGTGAGGGGAGGGCTGCTCACGCCTTTGAGATAGGTCTTAATGTCCCTACCCCCTTCAAGCCGCAGGTTTGTTACAGAACTCGGACAATGTGACTCTTGAGACAGACAAGTGGGTCTGCACAAGCCTGAGTTTCTGAACTTTGTGGGGAAAGGACAGGTTCAAGGGAGGATGTGGAGTAGTCGGTTTGGGAAGGCTGCACCTTCCTGATGCCTCAGGCAGTGGGGAAAGGAGGAGGGCGGGAGTTTGGGATAAAGGGAGGCTGCGCCCTCCGAAACCGAGAGAGAGAAAACCCCGCGGGCTGTGCCCCGGTGCCCTCTCTCCCTTTGTTCGGATAAAGTTGCAGGACTGCTCTGTCTCCTTCATGGACACTGACTTTTCATGGGGTGTTTTTGCGGCACGAAAGTGCATCCCGAGCTAGTGGCAGCGAGCCTTGCCCAGAGATGGTCTGGGGCTCTGTGTCTGCCTGTCCACCTGCACAAATGAGTTAAGTATTACTCTAGGGCTGTGTTACCCTACCAGATATTGTTAACAAGCTGAAGCTGTCCACAAGCTTTTTTTAATGTATGTTAATTAGTCATAACTTTGTCTTGCATTCTTATCAGCTGTGATGATGTGGAGGCCAGCAGCAGCCCAGTTTTGACTCTCCCTTGCATTCTGCTGCAGAGAATTGACAGAGTTCACTCAGGTTACACTTGTATTTTGATAAATTCGTAATTGATTTTGTTTCATAACTACTGTGAAGGCTGCAGACTGAAGCAATGGGGAGAAGTTTGTGGACTGAAGGGGCAATTAAACAACAAAGTAAAAATAATTTGATAGTTAATAGCCCTTTGCCTTTGGCAATATTGAATTTTGTCTCGGGATTCTAGTGCTTCTCAAGGGGAGTTTCTGACCTTTAAAAGGACAAACAGCAGGCTTTGTCCCGGACCATGGTGGAGCACATTGTATCTAAAATGTTTGAGCAGTGCCTCTGCTGCCTTTTTCCTTGCTCTGCCCAACACTGGACCCAATTGTTGCTTCTCTTTTGCCCTCCTTGGTCTGGTTCCTTGCTCAGAACTCTCGAACTTTAAGCCACAGCTTCTGCTGGAAACACCTGCATGGCACAGCATGCTGAAGACAGATGTGCTGGAAGAATCCACATGTGAAAAATTCCAGCTGGGTTTACCTAGCCTGAAAAAGGATAAAGCTGAGAATCTTTAATACATCTGCCAAATTATGTCGGTTTTTAATACAGCCTGAATATGCAGGATGGTACCAGCACAGTTTTTCCCACTCTGCATCCTGATTCATAGACTCAGTACACAAGGTAAAGATGGTTGTGCTGGTTTGCCAGGAAACACTCTTTACATTCCTTACAGGTTATGGAGAGCAGCTTCTGCTCAAAAGGAGGTGGAGGGGGCTTGGTCTCTTTCTGTAATAGAGAGATTTTAAACGCATCTACTCCTCATTCTGCATTGTAAATGAGCTGCTTTGAGGCTTGCTCTGAAAGAATATTAAAGTGGCAAATCCATTTATCATGTAGGAGGCAAAGGCAGAAAACAGCAGCTGGGATTCCCACTGCAGGCTCTCTTTCCTGCTTAGGGATTTTGTGGGGAAGCTCTTTAGGCTCCACTCCCTGCTGTGACACTTCATGGGCCATTATGGTTTGAAACAGGACTTTCAAGGTGTAAAAATGCACCTTTAATTTATTGAAACTCAACTCTCCCACCTCCATCCCTTAGAGGAGTGAGTGGGAATTCCCTGCTCATGGGATGGATGGCAGAATATGGGATGTGTGCTTAGCATGGCACAGAACTTCCAGAAGGGAAAGCTGGATTCCAGCAGGGCTGCAGTGTTGTGTGGTTGGGGTTTTCCTCTACACAGTCCCACAGTGGAGCACAGATTCATGAGACTTCCCTGATTTATAGAGTGCCTGAGGTGTTTCTGCCCTGGCACTGGTGCAAGATGTCTAAAGGATCAGGATGCTGGCAGGTGAGCTGTGCTGGCACTGCCCAGGCTGTGAGGGTCAGCCATCCAGCAATCCCAGTTAATGGTGGGTATTAAAACACTTTACAGGTGGGATTGATCATTCTCTCCCGATTGAGGTTAGGTGTTACTGCCCCTGCTTTATGAGTTCTGTCGTTTCTGTAGGATTGTTTTTGTCTTTGGGTCTGGTGTCAGTTCTGTTTTGCTGATGTTATGAATAAAAACCTTGTGCACGATCTATAATAATCCCTCTTGGTAAGAAATGCCCCTGAACTCACCTGGCTCACAGGACAGAGGGTGTGATCCAAGGCCAAGTGGTGAAGCTGCCACCCAGTCACTTATTGAGCCTCAGTTGAGACTGGAAAAGCATCAATTCTTGTTTTCTGGTTTATTTAACGCAGAGAGCACTTCTGCAGAGCAGTTCCTTGTTCTGCTGGGAGGCAAAGGCATTCCAAACCCATGAGGCTCTTTAATGTTGAGAATGCTGGTAAGGTTTGGAAAGCAACAGGTACTTATCTTCACAGGCACCTGAGGGAGGGCATGTTCCACAGGCTGTGGCTCATTCATGTGTCAAGTGCTGCTGTAACACCTAAAAAAAAAAAGGCCTTTGGGAGGTGATTTACTGTAAAGTTCAGATTTTCAGCAGAACAAAAAGTCCTTTTCCCTAAAGCAGGATGTGACATAATCATACCTTCAGATCAGCAGCCAGGCTCTCTCTTCTGCTAAATCCCTGCAGCACCAAGCCTTTGGAGAGGTTGAATGCCTGAGTAGAATTTAAGGCAGTCATCTGGGCTTTGGATGTCAGGGCAACATCCTTATGCCCTAACCCAGCTGCAGAGGAACAATTCCAGTACTGCTGGAAGTCAAAATGCTGCAAGAAAAACTCCTGATAGAATTTTGTTTTATTTTATATGACTTACAAGTCTGTTTATTGCAACCTTTGGTCTTACTGGATTTTTTTCTCTTCCCCCTACCTTATTCTTGGGTGAAAAGCTGAAAAGAAAGGCTGTGCTCAGTTGGATTAAGCTGTACAGAGAAACAGTTCTTTCCTTCTGCTCCCTGTGGGGATGGCACCCTACAGTGTGGGAGCTGGCTTCCCTGCAGCTACTAGCCAACAAAACATTGTTTAGGTGCACAGGTAATTCTTCTGCCCCTCTGCAGAGCCAGCTGTCCCAGCTCCCTGTGCTGTGCTCTCATCAGACAGGGTGCAGTCACTGCACTCACCTCGTTCATAGTCTGTTCTGCCAGGTCACAATCCAGCAGCCTGGATAAGCTAATGAAATCTGAGACTCTGCCTAAACAACCTCTAAATTTTCTTCCCTGTGAACCAGAAAGTCCAGAAATACGAATGTTGCTTCATTACCAAAGCGTTTCCATGCAGGTACCCTGCAGGTGTGTGCAGGGCAATCCCCTCTGTCCACAGGTACCTGCCAGGGGTTCCCAAGCTGAGGACACCTCTGCAAAACAGGCTCCCAACCTCACAGCAGTGCCCTGAAGGTGCATTTAGGTGCCATTAAACCTACAGCAAATACAAGCTGTGGGGTGCTGTGGGGAGTCTGTGTCAGCCTGGAACGTCAGACATGTCTCACTGTGCCAGAAAACCTTCACAAGCTGAAGGGCAAGCCAGAGATAGAAAAGCCACCAGCACGTGGCTGTGTCCTGCTAGTGACTGCTGCTAAAATGCCATGTGTGAGCCAGATAAGGCCATGTCAGCTCCAGCTGGTGGTAGTGCTCAGAATGGTGCACTCACTGCTTGGAGCGAGCTCTTCTGCACTGGGCTCCAACAGCCTGAGCCATGCTGGGGCTGGCTGAGGTGTACCAGGGCTAGCTGAGCTGTACCAGGGCTAGCTGAGCTGTACCAGGGCTAGCTGAGGTCTGCCAGCCACACCAAGCTCCAGAAGCCCATTTGGTGGAAAGGTGCAGGAAAGGAAGAAGTCCCAAAGTTAGGAATGAGCCTCTCTGGAAGGTGGCAGAGCTGCTGCCAAGATCCTTTCCAAGCATTTACCAGGCAAGATTTGACAAAGGGCAGACTGGTCCGAAGGGAATGCAGTGAACCAGGGCAGCTCTTTATACTCCTGTAGGGATGCTGGGTCAGCCATTTCCCATGAGATCTTATTTCCTTTGTTCATTTTCCACTATTCATAAGAAGCTCTCCAGAAACTTTCTTAGGAGGTGTGTGGAGGCTTTCCTCCCCTGCTTGCACTCTCACTTGTTTCTCATTCCTGGCTTGCAAGACTTGGATCCACTGAGGCTTTGTTTCAGCTTAAGAAATCTCTTGCAGAAAAATCATTGGTAATGGTGAGAGAAACACCTCAAACCCATTCAGGATTAGACAAATATAGATCAAAAAGTTAATACGTTAGAGGAAGAGGAAGTCTCACCAGGAACCAAGCACTGACAGACTCATCGTGGCTGCCACTGAGTGTGGGTGAGGGAAAACATCAAAGAATTTCCTATAACCTGTTTCTCACCTGGTGATTGTGACTATTTGTCATGGCAGGGAACTGGAGCCTTTCCTTGGACTGGTGGACTGTGACACACAGAATTTCAGAGGTTGTTTGTGGTGCAGCTGCCTTCCCAATGCTGCTCTGGGGAGCTCAGTTTTTTATAGCCCATGCACCCGACCCTATCACCCACTAGGATGCCCTTTTTCCTTGCCAGATTTTTTCCTCTAGATCAGCAAATGAAGAAAACCTATTTTCCTTTGTTGCAGGGAGAAAACTCAGTGCCATTCCCTACAAGGGGAGCAGACCTCAGGCTGCTCAGTGTACCATGCTGAGTTCAGTACCCATTCCGCAGGAACAGCCAGGCACAGAAATATTCATTTTAACTTTTAAATTAGGAATTAATTTAAGTTTCTATGTGGTCAGTGAATTTAAGAGAGATTCATGTGGTGAGTCTTGCAGCTAATATTTCTCTTGAGAGCTGCAGAGAAGGGGGAAAGGAGACTGAATTGTCTCTGCCCTTAGCCAAGCAACCAGCCGTGCATCTGTGCAAGTGTGTGCTGGCAATACTAATCAAAGCACTGCTGGCAGGGCCCTGCACTGAGAACTCAGGGTTATGGGAGCAGCTCATTAATTTGCTGATCACCACTCCAGTTTTCTAAAAACCACTGACCCCTTCTTAATCCTAATTTGACTCTAGCACCCAGACTACAGGGGTTGTAGTTTCCCCTGCCCCAGCCCCATGGCAAGTGAAATGCTTTCTTGCTGTTACAAAGGAGAGCCGAGGAGCTGGAATCTGATGGGGTGTGGGGAAAGCAGACACAAATAAACACAGGCTTACCCTGACCTACAAAGCTTTTCTTTAACTCTCCACAGTTGCAGAGGATTTTAACAAAAGCAGCCCAAGCCTGTGCTGCTCCTCTCACCCTTGGGAGGCTGCAGCAGAAGGGTCACACCAGAGCCCAGGAGGATTCTTGTGGGGAAGGTGCTCCAAGCCCAGTCCTGCTGACTTCAGCTGTGTGAGACTTTGCTTGGGCAGGGTCCCCCAGGGTGTACTGCAGAGGTGATGCCTTAGGTTTTAACTTTTATATTTTTCCAACCCTGCCCTGCCCAGTGTCACTCTGCAGTTCCCTGGAGCTCGTTCAGTGCTGTTCTCTCATGCTCACACACACACAACAAAGCCTCTCCAGCTCTCCAAGGACACCCAGACCCTCCTAGGCCCAACAACTGCAAACCACAATCTTGGGGACAGGGGGGCAAGCTTGGGCAAATTCCATCCTTGCCTGGCTTCTGCTTGGGGAATTGATGCTGAGATCCAAGTGGGAAGAACTCGGGAGCTGTCCTTGTCCATGTTGGGATGCACTGAGGCAGGAGCCTCTGGAGCCCAGAGTGTACCTCTGAAGGCCTTTCAAATAAATACCACCTTTATTCCTTTATTCCTGTCTGCTCTCTGTTTCCAGGTGGCCATTTAAGGCATTAGAGGGCTGGAGGCTGCTCTGCCTCCTGCTCACAGCCAGACCACATCCATGAGCACCATAACTACAGGCAGCAGGAACGATGTTTCAGGCTCAATTACAATTTCAAAGCACTGTGCTGGGCTTGTTCCACGACCTTGATATTAACAAGCACAGTCAAAAAGAAGGAGGAAATTTCATCTGTGTCTTGCACATGACTGTCTTTCCTAATGATGGCCTTTGTGCCTCCCCCTCCCACCTTTCTGTGGGGATAAATCAAGGGCCAAGAATATATTAATGCAATGGAGGCAAGAACAAGAGACTCGGGGAGGAGGTTCTGTTCGTGGAGCCTCTCCAGGCCAGGGCCTGGCATGAAGTCATCTGCCAGAAAAAAACATGTTTAATTACCTGCATTAATATTCAGGTCCTGAAGTACTCAGGATTTGTATTTATTCGCTCATATAAATGAAAAAAGCTTTCCAGAGCATGGCTGCTGACAGCATGTTCCCTCGAGGCCCTTTCTGAGAGAAGCATTTGCCATTTTGCATACATACATACATTTCAATTGATTACAATGGGTTGATTGATTAAACGAAATGAGGTGATTAATTGACAGCTGTACAAATCAGCTAGGGTCAGAGTAAACACCTGGAAAAGACACCTGGTTCACTCTCAGTTCAGTTTTACCTTTGGTCAGTGATTCTTTGTCACATCTTACATAGGGGGTTTGAGCACTTGCCTGGAACTGACATAACAGAGGAAAGAACTTTATGACAGAGGCAGACACTGCTCACTGGAAAACAAAGCAGGGCCATTGCCAGGCACCCCAGGCTCTCCTCTGTGCTTCTGGCCTCAGATCCACACCGACCTGGGCAGGTCTGCCTGACATTCTCTATGCCTCACGGCAGTGGAAGGTTAAGGGTCAGAGCTGGGAACAATGCTGCTTTCCTGTACTGCTCTCTTCCCATCCACATGCGTGTGGAAATTGCAGCCCCACCCAACACTGTTCCCACCCAAACACCATCTGCAGCCACGGTGCCTTCTGCCCACAGCACCTCCCAGGGTCCTGAGCCTCCATCAGAGCACTAAATAGGTGAGACTGGTCCTGTGCTTGGTATCCCCCATTCCAGCTGCCATGGAATCTCTGTACTTGCCACATTCCAGGAGAAAACACTTACTGCCACGGGGTACAGGCAGGAGGAATGCCCTGCCCTCAAGGAGCTCCTGAGAACAATTGTCTGAGTATGAACCTCAACCTATTTTTGCCTGCAAAGCTTTCTTGCTGTCCTTTCTTTCTGAAAGAGAATTTGGCATTTTTAATATAAATGCCAAATTACTTCTGGGCAATTAGAGATTTTAACCCCAGAATTAAGTCCCAGGGTAGGCTGGGTGGAAAGGGAAAAGCCCAGCTTGGGAAGCTCTATAGAGCAAACACTCACTACCAGACACCAGCCGAGAGGGTGTAGGTAGGGCAGATGGAAAAAGGCAGGGAAAACACATCTAGAGTGCTGTTAAGGGTAAATTCGTGGCTTTGCAATGGTCAGCAAGCAGCACTGATACACTCAGGAGAAAGCTGCCTGTTCTATAGCTGACAGCACTCTGGGGTTTCCAGCCCATGGGGTTTCTGCAGCCCTCTGCTCTCCCCCTGCTCCAGCCACTCCTCCCTCAGATGTGCCAGCACATTCTTCCTGCCACCCTTGGGGTTAATGCTGGCTCTTGGCTCATGGGAACACATCCTGACTTAACAACCTCCATAAATTATCACCCAACTGCCGATAAGGATGACCACAAAATCCTAGGATTTTAACGTCCTTAAAACCCACTTGGCAACACCAGGAGCTGAAGGAGGCTCCTCGTGTAGATATTTAATGAGCTAAACCAACTCTGACAGCAATTACAGAGCATCTCACACTGATACTCCTTCTTCAGACAAAGAGCATGGTCAAATCTGTAATTGGAGCTGATTTTGATGAGCAGGATGGAGACAGAGGCTTGCCTTCAGTGTTAGTTTGTTGCACTTTGACCGAGGCACACCATCAATGTGTTTTACACTTGAACACTGCTAAAAAGGCTCTTCTGCCATGAAGTGAAGAGCAACAAATCACAGCCAAATAATCCTGAGTCCTTAGTCTGTGATTTTTGCTGTTTGACTGCTCCTGCATTCTTTGAAAATCAACAACAATTAATATCCACCTCTGGATGGTTGCCACAGTGTCACTATGAAGTTATGTTATGAAGATTTTTTTAGAGGTTTAAAATAATTTTTAGGTATGTATTGCTAAAATCATTAAATACTGTGATTTTTATGCCAAGTGACACTAGGCATGATAAAACTCTTCTTTTTTTTTTTCTTCCACTCCCAAGGGAAAACAAAATAAAAACAGGAAGTCAAATATATTGAGTTTTGCTTGGAATTTCTGGTACATGTGACAAGCTTCTTTTTCTGAGAACATTTAATTGTTCTGTGAAAAAATTTTTGGTCTGTTCATTTCTGGACTTCCTTGGACATAACAGCATTCCAGGAACCCAAATCAAAGCTGAAGCTGTGACCTTTGAAGGTCACAGTTAATAAGAAACCTGGCACAGGCATCACTCTGAGAAGGCTGAAACTGCAGGGTCCTGGTAATGGACTCAGGGGCTGCTATAAAGACCTTTCATCACTATTAACTCTCACAGTGGCCACAGTGGAAGCCAGACCAGGAACATTTGATTTTCCAGGGCTCACAGACTCAGTGATGTCACTCCTGATGCTGTGATTCCGTGATTATTCCGTGATCCTTTCCTGGATCGCTGTGCCCACCTCTGTCTGCACTGTCCTGCTCCACCTGAAATTACTGCCCATGACTGAACCACTCCTGAGCTTTCAACAACAGAGCTGCACTGAGTTTATTCTCAGGGAGTTGTGGGAACAGACAGGGACTCACTGCAAAGCCAGTTCAGGCTCTGGTGTGGCTGTCAGCACTCTTGGTGCTATTGCAAAGAGGATGCTGAACTCAGTGAGAATGAATAAACTACTTATTGAAGAATCATGGAAATGCATGGAAGGTTTTTCAGGCATTTCTGTCTGTGAGAGATTCTTACAGCATCAAGGTCAGAGAGCCTGTGAATAATTTTCCCAGGAGACAGATGTAAACATCCTTTGCTTGTTACAGATGTTTTGAAAGGGCTTGTTCCTTGGCCAATGGAAAACTATATCTTGCATTTTTTCTCAGACAATCACCTACACACACTCACTGCATGGATCTCAAGAGAAAGAGATCTCTCTTTGCTTTTTGCATTTTGCTTTTGCTTTCGCTTTTGCCTTTGCATGAATAAAAGATCTAAGCCTTCTGATGATTCTGAGAATGAAGTCTTTTTTGTTGCTCCGGCCCTGGTAAGGGCCACATAATTGCAACAAAGAATAGACAGTCTGTGGACTGAGAAGGTAAAGGATTCATCTGACAGCTGCTGCTGAACTTTGAAGAAGACTTTGAACAGAGACCAGGCCTTGCCATGGGCTGCTGTCTGTGCATGCCTGTGCCATGGTGAGTGAGGGGAGCAGTGAAGCAGCCATCCAGCAGCACTCTCTGTCACATGCTGCCTGGGAAAATAATCTCCACATCCTTGTTCCCCTTCTGTTCCTCCTCGCAGGCTGACTGACACTAATGGAAAATATTCATTGATCCACATGGGATGTTCCTGAAGGCTCGAGAGGCTCTCCATCCCCTCCTCTCCACAGGTATCTGTCTTGTTGAATAATTTTCCTGTGGTGGGTTGAGAAATGCCAATGAAATACAAACTGGGAGACTGACAGGGAGGCAATGTCATGGCTCAGCTGTTTTCTGCTAGCGTGAGGGAGACTGAACACCCTGCTGGGTGTGAGGGCTTGCATCAGTGCCACTCTGTGGAATTTCACTGAGGTCTATTTGTCTTTGAATGGAGATGAAAACCCTCTTAGAGGTGATGTGTTTATTTGTGCACTCTGGGTACAGAGGCCATTAAAGTTCTGCACACACCTGATTCAAAAGCTCTGGACAAAAGTAGCAAGTATTTCCAGTTTGGGAACAACATTTCATTCCTGCCTGTAAATATGCAACAAGGGAGATCTATTTTCTTGGCAGGAAAAGAGAATGGCTTGTTAGCTGTTTGCTGTGCTGACCCTTAGAATTCAGGTAGAAAATCAGGACCTCAGGTGAGCTGCTCTGGGCACACAGCCTGGCCCAGGTTCCAGTGGCATGGTGAGAGCTGGAGAGAGCATCACTGCCTCTGTGCCAGCATCTCCCCTGGCCAGACAGGTTGGCTCTGCTCTACTTGGGGTCTCACCTGCTGTGGGTTCTGGGGCTTCTCTTATCCTTCTCATCTGTGTTGGGATCACTTTCAAGTTTTCTTTCATTAGCAATTTAAACACAGATTGATTATCCTAGAAAAGATGCTGCCTGAACGTGTTTAATGCAAACATTTACTAAACAGAATAGGTCCTGCAGTCACCTCAAAACTGTCCAGGAATTGTAATAATTGGAGTAATAAAATCAAACTTACAGTAATGCATTGTATTGGGTTGGCATGGCCTGGTTTTTAGGAGCAGGGTAGGGGGCACAGAGGTGGCTTCTGTGAGAAGCTGCTGGGAGCTTCTAGCATGTCTGACAGAGCCAATCTCTGGTGGCTCCAAAGATGGATGTGATGCTGGCCAAGACTGGGACCATTAGAGATGGTGGTAACGCCTCTGTGATAACAGATTTAAGAAGAAATCAAAATCAAAAAGTTGTGGCACAGTTTTAATTGTGACTAGAGAAAAGCAGGAGTGAGAACACGTGAGGAGAACATCCTGCAGACACCAAGGCCAGTGGAGAAGGAGCAGCAGGAGCTGCTCCAGGCACCAGAACTGAGATTCTTCTGCAGGCTGTGGTGAGGACCATGGTGAAACAGCTGTGCCCATGAGGCCCTGGGGATCCACAGGGATGCAGAGATCTCCATCCACTTTATATCTCTGAGCTGAGCCTGTTTTGCCTTTGATGGTCTTTGATGAGTGATCTCTCCCAGTCCTTATCTCATGAGCCCTTTGTTATATTTTCCCTCCTCTGTCCACCTGCTGAGGGGGGTGAGTGAGTGGCTTTCATGGGTGCCTGGCATTCTGTCTGAGTCAGCCAAGACATGCATGTATCCAGAGGCAGAGGGGCACCTGCCATTACTAAAAAATACATAATTAAGCAATAGAGCTTGGAAACTGCAAGGTCAACTCAGAACAAAAATTGTGAGTCTGATGGTTTTGGAGCAAATTATCTCATTTCATTCCTGGAAGGGTAGAAGTCTAAACAGTCTGGAAGTGGATATAAACATTACAAAATATACTGAAGAAAGAGGCATTCTAATACTGGAAGAAGAGCATGCCTGAAAACATCAGATCTGCCATAAAGAGCTGCATGGGTGAAGTCAGAGGCATGATGTACATTTGGTTACCTGAGCAAGAATCAGTGTGTGTATACATATATATATATATATATACACATGGATCAAACATTCAGTTCTAGACTGCTGTTGCTGCAGCTGCAGAAGAAATGAGCTCTTAGCTGCTTTTGATTTCTTTCTACTTGATCACCCATTCTCCTTCCTTTTCCCTTGGGTCCTCTGATTGTTAACATTACAGGTCATGGAGCTTTATTAAAATAACACACCGGCAAGACATTATTAATTATTAAAAAAGGCTTTATATATTTCTTTTCAATAATTTAAATTCATTATAGTCAAAGCTATTACATTAAACACCAGATCAGTTAGTACAGATGGGATTGCTGACAGGGAATTGTCACCATAATGTTATCCTGACTTGGAAGATGTCCAATAATTAACACTTAAAGCCCAACTTGGAATCGAAAGAGTCTTCTTCTTGCCATCTCACATATAGTAATTATCTCTCATTAGCAGCCTCACTGAAAGGGCTATGGGAGAGTTGCTGACCCAGTGCTTACAGACCTTCCCTGAGCCCTGGTGCTGGGTCAGGAGATCACCCAGCCCCTGCCCATGCCTTTGCCAGGACATCCCCTCCCCGAGCAGGGCACTGCCCACGGGTGCAGAGACTGCTGCAGTCACCCCCAGACCCTGCTGGGGCTGGCAGAGGATTGACAGCCTCCACTCTGGGGAGCAGAACAACTCCTGCTGTGACCCACTCTGTCTGTCCCTGGCAGCACACCTGTCCCACAGACAGGGAATGCTTTCTCTGGCAGCACACCTGCACTGCCAGTGTCGCTCATTAATTTTTCCGCAGGCATTAATTAGAGGCCTCGAGTCCTCCTCGCTTGCTGTGTTTTTCATGTGTCAGTTCCATTTCTTCCATCTGCTTGTTTTTGTTTCTCTCTTTCCTGTGCTGACTCATCTGCCCAAGACTGGCAGCTCCTCTGGGGAGCTCTGCAGCAGCTGCTGCTCCACCCCATGCCTGTGAGGCCAAGGCTTGCACCATGCCAGGGCAGGCAGGCACAGCTGAGAGGGAGCAGGGATTGCACTCCCTGTAAGCCACAGACAGCTCCCACCAACTCCAGCACTCCCAGCTGACCAAGGCTAGAACTGAGACCAGCAGCTGGTTTGGGCTATTTGAGTCATTCTTTTGGGGAGCCTGGTTCCCCCCACTGGCGATGCAAGAGTCCATGGTCTCCAGTCTCCCAAGAAAACTCCATCTCCATGGAGTGAGGTCCATGAGGTCACCCACCAGGAGAGTTGCTGTCCTCTTCCTGCAGGCTGGATCCTCCCCACACACTGAGGTGCACTGAGCTGCCTCCTGCACCCATCAGACACCACACACACACACAGAGGTGCACTGAGGTGCCTCCTGCACCCATCAGACACCACACACACACACAGAGGTGCACTGAGGTGCCTCCTGCACCCATCACACACAGCACACACACACAGAGGTGCACTGAGGTGCCTCCTGCACCCATCACACACAGCACACACATACAGAGGTGCACTGAGGTGCCTCCTGCACTCATCAGGCACAGCACACACAGAGGAGGTGCCTCCTGCACCCATCACACACAGCACACCCCGAGGGTGGCCCACGAGCCTTTACCAAGGCTGCAGAAGGTGCTGGAATCCCACACCCTGGGAGCCAGTGAGAGCCCTGAATGCTGTTGCAGGGTTACCTGGTGCTTGTTAACAGAAACTCTGATGTTGGGAGTGAGGGCCACAGCCACATCCCACACACATGCTTTTTTTAATCCCAAATTACCTGCCATTAACTTCAGCAGGATCTTTGGAGCTGTTCCCATGCTGACGAGGGGAAAATCCCAACACTTTCATTGACTACTTTTCTATCTACTCCTACATATATAGATATATATATATATATCTATAGGAGTAGACAGAAAGACTCCCAGACTCCTCCCAGCAGGCTCTGGCTTGGTTTGGAGAAGGGACCCAACAATGCATTCATTTGGTCTGTTCTGTGCTTGTGGCTCTATTTTCCTGCCTCAGACCTTTTTTTCTTGGTTTTTTTTTTCTTTTTCTATTCTTTTGATTTTTCTTCCTGTTTTGTCTTGTTTATTCCTCTGTAGAGAAGGAGCGTGAGGGAGAGGAACTCCTTTGAAAAGTCTGCTTAAATGAGCTACTGTGGGAGTCCAAACACTCTTTATAGACAAGAAAGCTGGTGGAGAAGCAAGTGCCAGAATATTAAGCTGCTCACTGAATTGTGGCTGCAGAGAGCAGCCTTGGAGTCCTCTGAGGAGGGGCAGAGAAGGGTCCAGGGACACTCATTTGCCCAGAGTTCAATCCCACTCTGAACACACAAGCCCAAGCCTTCAAAGAAGGCTTCAAACAGTCGATGTCTGGGTTGTATACAAGTGTGACAGATGCATGCTTTGGGTTCAGCTCAGCTGTGGCAGCATTTGCATTTTGGTTTTCATTAGCTGCTCGTGGGCTGCACATTTCCATGTCCAACTCTACTCTGGTCAGGTCTGCATCTGAATCTGGTCCTGCTCCCTCTGGCAGAATGCATATTTTTTGTATTTTTTGGTTGCTATAATTTTTTTTCATGTTTTGGGATTTTTTTGGCTGTTCTAGAAGCAGCTGGGCACAAATTACTTTGACTCAAATATCATTATTTTCATACCCTGAGCCTCCAGCTAGTTA
>VZTN01030634.1:51506-68696 GCA_013400515.1 Erpornis zantholeuca
GGGGGGGGGGGGTGGGAGGTGGGTAGAAATGACATTTCCCTCCACTACAGAAAACAAATTAACAAAACCAGAACAAGAAGTTTTCAAGAAAGATCCCACCCTTTGTGTGTAACCCCAAGCAGCTGCTGCTTTTCTGGTGCTGCAGCTTCACCTGAATGTGCACAGGAGATGTCACATGGCCATGGAAATTAGAGGGAAGACCATGGAGAATGCAGCTGCCTCTCCATAGGGGCAATTTGGAGTTCCATGTCCTACTTCCCTTACTTGACCAGCATTGTAGATTCCCCTGACTGTAACTGACCTTGTTCATGAAGCTCTTACTGAGCTGCAAGTCTCAATGAACTCATCTGTTCTGCACTGTGCCTCCCCCAGCATGGCACAAGAACAGCTCCAGACACTGGAACGGGGGATGCTGAGGCTCCCACCTCTCGCTGAGCTGTGCCTTGGGAGGCTCAGCCTGGTGTGCTGCACCCACACTGCAGCAGTGCACGTGGTGAAAGCCATCAGGGAGGAGGTGCTGCCCTGCACAGCCCCTCAGGATGGATCCTGGAACTAAGGGTTTGCTTATAGGGTGAGCTGACAAGTTATTGTAGAGCCACCGCGAGTTTAAACTAACCAGTGACCCAGAAACTGCTTTTGTAGAGATTGCCACATTAAATTCAAAAGCCTAAAAGATGCTAGGGCACAGTAAAAGGGAAGGCACTTGCTAAACACTGCTGTGAGTGTGTG
Organism: Erpornis zantholeuca; assembly: GCA_013400515.1. Classification (NCBI taxonomy): domain Eukaryota; kingdom Metazoa; phylum Chordata; class Aves; order Passeriformes; family Timaliidae; genus Erpornis; species Erpornis zantholeuca. Next base: position 52,236 of record VZTN01030634.1, read on the forward strand.
GAGAGAAGGAAGTCACAGTGACTGTGTGACATGAGGATGCAAACAGGTTATGAGGAGTGACACTTATGTGCCACTGACTGCTGCTATCCAAGAGGGGATCTGGTTTTGTTCAATAATGTTTGCAAAGGCTCTGGGGACCCTCAAGAGTGCAAAAAAACATCAAGATGCTGAGGGTTGTTCTTGACATACTGCCTTGCTCAGTTCCTCCTCCTCCCAGGCTGCAGATGGGCATTTTCATGCTCTTGCAACCTGCAGAAGTGTCCAGTCACAGATGGAGCTTTTCTTGTCCTGGTAAATCAGCAGCTCCAATTCCCCAAAATGCCTTCACTGTGCAGCTGCAGCCTAAGACCTGGGTGTGAGAGCAGACACAAAATATTGAGTCAAAAGCTATTGCTTTAGTGAGGGCAGATGCAGCTCATGTTAGCTCAGACTGCTGGATCAGGCATAGAGAACCTGCAAATGCTCCACAGAATTTAAGGAGTCGGGACAGAGGGAGAGGTTATTCAAGGCAGGTGTTCCAGCTCCAAAATGAATACATGCAGATAAGTCCTCTGGGTTTTTCACTGAAGGGTAAGGCACAAGCATATTTCAAGAGCTAGAGAGAGACATTAGGATACAAAGAGAAGTTGGGTAATAAGAGATTTTGAGGGGATGTGTGGTTTGACTATTAAAAATGAACACAGTTGAGCACCACGAATTTTCCAATTAAGTTTATTTTTCCTGTAGCCCACAGACACAGTTGGATCTGGCAACAGAGCAGATTCTTTTTTCCCATAAAGTGTCCATGTGACATTAAGCCCAGGCTAATACTGTCATCAAAGGCGTTCAGAGAGGGCAGCAGCAGAAGCAATGGGAGATGCTGGGAGGAGGCCAGACAGCAAGGCACAAGGGCAGGGAGCACCTCCTCTCCCACTGCCACAGCAGAGACAGGGTGCAGATAGGCATAAAATCATTTTTCTCATCTGTACCAGACAAACACGGCACCATGCAACACAATTTGCAGCTGGAAGTGGGTGGAGAGCAGGATATGGATGGTGATTATTGCAGTTATTGTTGGGAGCCGTGTGTGCAGCACACACAGCAGCAGGGAGAGCCCAGGGAGCACCCAGGTGTCAGCAGCTCACACAAAGCTCCCCAGGGGCATTTGCTTGCTGAAGGGAACCACGATTCTCAGGATCCATCTACTGGGACAGACCTCTCCCCTGGAGCCAGATCCACTTGGCTGCATTTCAAACACAGTTCAAGTATCTAAAATAGCGTGGAAAGAGACATCTGTCTGTTTTCTTTGCAGGACTACTGTGGTGTCTCATCAGGTGAGGGTTCCTTCCCAGGGTGCCCTCCTGCACCTTCCATGGCACTTGCTGTCCAACCTGGCTGAGGGCAGCACCACCTCAAACATTATTTCTCTCCTAAAGGAAGATTAGAAGAATACCTTCTCCTGATCCCCCCTCCTCCCTCCAGCCCAGGTCCCACACAGCCCCCGCCCCACTGTGTGTGCTGTACAACTGCACAAGGGCAGGGCTTGGGCTGTGGGTACAGGAGGGTGGCACACACATGGCATTGCTCCCTTTTACTTTGTTTCACCCAGTCAGACCTTCCAGCACCCAAATACTCCTCCGCCAAGTGGTTCCTTCATCCCAAGCAATCTGCACAGCAGCAGCCAGCCCAGAAGTCTCCACAGTGCAGGGCGACTCGTGCACCCCTGCTTGCAGCTGGGACCTTTGCTCAGCCCTAGAGACTGAGAAAAAGGCTTTGGAAAGGCAGGCTAGCTCCTGCAGCCAGCACCATGCCCTTGTCTCAGCCAGTTACTGTACAAATGGACAACACACACACATTATTTACAGCCCATTTTTCACATGATGGAGCAGCTCTTGGCTCGGTCTTTCCTGATCTCTGTGTCACTCAGTAAGTCTGTCCTGCCAGGCATCTGTGACGCCCGCTTCAGTCCCCGTTTGGAGTTGCTGCGCTTCAAGTTCTTGTGCACCCTGTTGACCGAGGCCAGCGTGGTCACATGAAACACGTCCCGCACGCTGTTCTCCGAGACCTTGGAGGAGCACTCAGCGTAGGCCACTGCCCCGATCTGCCTTGCCAGCGCGCTGCCCTGCAGGCCAGAGAGCAGGAGGAAGAGGGAACAAGGTTAAGACACCGGTGGCTCTCCAAGGAGCAGCCTCTCACACCGCCAGCAGCCCTCCCTGTGCTGCCAGCCCTGCCAGCGGCACCATGGGGACATGCTGGTTCCTCAACACCTGCAAGCACAGAGCTGTGAGAGCTCCAGAGGTGAAGGCAGCCTCCTGAGCAGACAGAGCTGCTGACCACTGGGCCCTGGGTTACTGGCACTTCTCACTGACACAGTGCCACCCCTGCAGCCAAGATGCCTGGGCAGCCCCCCTCACCTGGACAGTCACCTGCTCTGCACAACACAGAGCCAGGCATGGCAGCAGCTCAGAGCCCCTGCACCAGAATCTGGGTCTGTTGCCAACCTGGAGACACTGCTGGGTCCCCTGGAGGTCACTGGCAGCAGCCCCTCAGCCGTGGCTTCCTTCCCCCCTGCAGTTTTACCCCAACACAGACCCCAAGCAGGAGAGTCACAGGGAGCAGAAGGAGCTGCACTGAACTAGGAGATGCAGAAGGACAACACTCCCCCTTAGCCAGTCCAACTTGTCAAATCAGGCACTTCCACCTGCTTTGAGGAATAACTTTTTGACTACTAAGTGGGTGACTGCTCAGCAGACCATCAGGAATAAGTCAGGGTCTGCCAGAGTTGGGGACAAGAGTGCTGTGAACATGAGCAGCTCCGAGCCCCCAAGCCACAACCAAACCAGCTGCAGACCAAGACCTGGGTACAGTGGCTCACAGAGCAACATCTCTCCTCCCTGAGCCCTGCAGGGCCACTGCCCAAACACACCTGCTCATGTGTCACAGGGATGAGGCGCTGCTTGGAGAGCTCCCGCAGAGTGTTGAGGTCTGTCCTCATGTCCAGCTTGCAGCCCACCAGCACAATCTTGGCATTGGGGCAGAACTCCTGGGTTTCCCCTTGCCACTGCAGAGGAAATGAGAAGCTCTGGTGTGTATGGCTTTTCCAAACAGGGTGTCACAACTGTTCAGGCACTGATTAACATATCAGGGCTCTTTAATGACTGCCACAAGGAGGGGAATGGCCAGAGTCCCCCTTGGACAACTTTATGCTCACTTGTTCCAGGTTATGCCCCACAAACCTGCCCCATCCCAGCAGTGCTCCCCTGTCCTGGCTGTGGAAAAACAACAACCACACAGTCTGGTGCTCAGATCTGGGACTCTAAGGGTCAATGGGGCCAGTGGGGAGCTCTTTGCACACTCACACACCATTTATTACTGGGAGCCACATGTTCAAGACACGATGATATTCGGAGCATGGCTATAGCCAGGGAAATCAAGAACTGAAGCAATCGAAAGAGAAGGCTGGGGCAAACATCCATATCCTTCATATATATGGCTCCTTTCACAGTTCCCAAAATGAATGCCTGATATGCAGCTGTGTCTGCAGCAGTAAATAAATCTATCACCTGTGACCTCCCCAGGGGGAGACCTGCAGAGCTCCGTTGCATGTCAGTGCCCCAGTTACTTATCTGGTGGTGCTGAAGTAGGAAGCAGATAATAAATAAAGATAAATAAACAGAGATTACCCCCAGCTGAAGTTGTCACTTGGAATTAGCAATTTCCTGCTATGTTAACCGGTGGTTAAGCATATACCCAGGGCAATTAGAAGAAAAAAAAAACACTAAGCCACAACCAAGGCACCAAGCCCAGTGTCCACAACCTCGTGGGGAAGGGAAGTGCCAAGAACGACCCAAACGTCATTCAACCAGTATCAGACCGAAAAAACTGCAAAATATGAAATATCTTATTTTCTACCAGGAGATTGTCTTAGGTATCCTCAGGTATCTGCTTGCCAAGGACATTGGTGCCCCAGGACTCAGGCACCCCCAGCCCCTGGGCAGCATGCTGGAGATGATGGTGCTGCAGCCACCCAGCACCAAAGGCCAACACACCCTCACAATGAACAGATCCAGTCCTTCTGGAGCTGGAATTCAAGCACCCTAATTTACGTGAAGGATTGGAGCTACAAGGTCTGGTCACACCTGGCAGAGGTCACAGCCTCTGTAGTGACACAGGGCTCCCTGGTCTGTGGAGAGAGCTGTGACCTCTTCCTGCAGGACTGACACCTCTGGGAGCCCAAGACCTGCTGTGCTATCAACGCTGCTCAGAACCAAGGCATGAAAACTTGCTCTGCATCAAAGGCACAGCTGCTTGCTTTCACTCCCTCAGACAGCTCTGCCCTTTCAACTGTACATGCTGTACAGCAGCCCAGGCATCAGAAGGGCGGCATTAATAAAGATTTCCTCTGCTGAATTTTTGCCTGAGGCTTGAACAGGAAATGTTATTTTCCTTATTTGCCTGATATCACAAGCTAAAACCCATTTCAGCTTCATGATGTCTTAGGAATTTTCCTCACCGCCATAAGGTTGTGAGCCTGCACCAAAGGAAACAAGGCATCCACTCAGAGGCATTTAAGAAACTCCCTGGGATTTAGGGTTTATTTTAAGTTACGATATCAAAAAAACACTGCCCAACAGCACTCAAAACATCTGTGGGGCTGTACAGGGAAAGCCATGCGCTGAGCAGGATGGACTCACATGAAGAGTGTGCAGAGAGACAAATAACTCCCAACCCCACCTAATTACGGAGGGATTTGTATTTCATTAAGGTGTAAATGATTCACTTGCATTATTATTCTGCTGACTCCCAAGCTGAGCAGTGAATTCTTTTGAGTCGACATGGAACACCCTCCCTCCACCCAGCCTGCCTGGTACACAGGACCTGCTCTGGAAGCCAACACTGAGCCATTGACCAATTTCTCTGAAGGGTCTCTGTGCCCTCACCAGGACATTCCTGAGACAAGGTCACACTTCTCAGCCCTCCCAGCGGCTGAGTAAGAGGCACTTGCTTCAGCACAACATTTGGCAAAATGTGGAGAGGCCAAGAGGCCAAGAGGCCAAGAGGCCAAGAGGCCAGCCAGTACAGTGTGACATGTTCAGGCCGTGGCCATTCCAGCCTGAGCAGCCTGGAGGAGAACAGCCACAGGAACCACAGCTCTGTGTTTTTCATGCCTTGGTGTCTCAGAGAGTGTCACAAATGAGATGCCAACCGAGGCTCCCCCCAGGACAGGATGCAGCTGCCAGATGCTTTCCTGCACAGCAGAGCCACAGTTCCCTGAATTTCATGGAAGGAAGCTGGGTACAGCCAGGACCAAGGGATGCAATCGACCAGGAAGCCACTTACCCTCACTCCTCTGAGCAGCATTCTGAGTTGCTGGACTTCACTCCATCTCAGAGGAAAGCCTTGTGTGGGACCTTCTCCAGAAGTGACCCACTGGAGACCAGCCAGGGGTGTTCCACAGCAGATCCCCAGCCCTGTGAGGCTCTCTGAGACCTGCCAGCTGGAATATCAGCTTTGCTGAAAGGCACTAAGGTGCAGGCAGAAAGCTGCTCCCACAGAGCACTCAGCTCTGCCGGGGCAGGCTCAGGGCCCTGCCTGCTCTCCAGGACAGTGGCACTGTGCCATCTCATCTTATTAATCCATGGGCTTTAAATTCAGTGCCACAGCTCATTATTTTTGATGATGAGCTATAGAGAACTGATTGCTGTCTTTTTTGCTATGCAGATGCTGAACTGAGGGGAGAGCCAAAAAACTGAGCACTCTGCTTGCTTGGAAACAGGCACCAGGGGCCACTTCTCAGCTGCTGCAGGCAATCCATAGTCATTGGTGGTTCTGCTAACAGAGATCCATAACACCTTCTGAGGTCTTAATGGAAAACAGAACAAATGCCCTGCATTTCTCTCTGTCCCCACACTTGTGTGTGTGAATACAGACAGATCCCACTGGCACGCTGCAAGCTACCATGAGCTTCACCATTCACCAAGCTCCTTTCAAATGGAAATATCTCGCAGTCTGCACAGACCCAGCAGAGCACCTGACCATCCCCCTCTGAGCACACAAACTCCAGCCGAGGCCTGCCCACTGCACCAGAGCTTTGAGGCCTGCTGAGAGCCTCAGGGCACAGGGAGCTGTGGTGGGCCATAGGCTGCTGCAGAGCATCTCTCTCGCTGGCCAGAGGGCAGGGGGGACTCACCTTCTTGAGCACGCTGTCCAGGGTCTCGGGGCGGCTGATGTCAAAGCAGATGAGCACAGCGTCCGAGTCCGGGTAGGCCAAGGGACGGACGTTGTCGTAATAGGCCGAGCCTGCGGAGAGGAGCGGGAGGTGAGCAGGTCCTGTCCCACTGACTGCTTCTGGACCAAAGGGGCAGCCTGAGACCTCAGCCCTCTCCTCCAGGCAGAGGTCTTTAATCCCAGTAAGAACTGGAGACACTGCCACAGGATGCAGAGCGCTCTGTTGAAGACAAAGGACGTTACCCGAGCTTTTGACCAGCGACCAGACACCGTAAGGTTCAGCAGAGTTTGATTTGCAGAGGATTTGGCTCCTTTGGTTTAGGCATGGAAGTCAGATGTTTTGTCCTTGCTTTCTTACATTTACCCCTTGACAGAGTGCAGAGAAGTTTTGCATCCCTCTCCCTCCCTTGCCCTGGTGGAGCTGTGCTGCTGGGGATGCTGCTCACGCAGCAGGGAGCTCAGGAAGGCTGCGGTGCCACAGCACACTCACGCCTGGATTCCATCACTTGTCATGCCAGTGCTGCACCACTAACAGTGGAAAGGTGTGGCTGAGAGAAGACAGGCAATGCTACTGCTAGTTTTTATCCTCTCTTGCTATCTTCATACAGGAGAGCTTGCTCACATATCGATTGTGCGAATCTGTGACAGGTAAAAATGAATTGCCTTTTTTTCTGCATTTGTGCTGGAAAAAAGTCAGGCGGGTTCTTTTTGGTATATAAAAGAAGTGACAGGATTTGGTGAACAAGCTATTAATTGAAGGGGATGATTCTGCACTCCATAGGAATTCTGTGAGCAGGCAAAGAGCCCAGCCTGAATCCTGCACAGCTTCTACTACACACATTTGCACACACACACCTTCAATGCAAATTTCAGGCATTAAAGTCATTGTGCCACAGGGTTTTTATTTGCAGTTCATTCTGTTGGTGAGTGCAGACACCTCAGCAAACAGTCATGGAGCAATCAGCTCACTGCTACTTAAAAACACTGTTTTGGTTTTATTCTGCAAAGACAAATGACTTAAACTTCCTGGAGGGATGAGAAGCAGATGTTTATTTATGAAAAGAGGAAAGAGAGACACCAGAGCCCTTGTTGAATCTGCCTCCTCCAAAAGCAGGATTGCCCACCCTGGGCCGAGGAAGCCAGACACGCTTCCTGCTGCAGCCCCCTGGGATGTCTGGACCCAGCACTTTCCCACCCCAGGAGAAGGGTGCAGCCCAGGTGTCAGGTGGCTCCTTGATGAAGTTCAGCACCTGATGAATTATGGATGATGGTGGCTTATGTTTCCGGAAGGATGGAAATCTGCCTGGGCTAAGCAGGAGAGGAGAATGAGCTGATTCTCTGCGGGAGCTCCAATCCTAGGTCCTGTGCGCACAGGGGCTCCAGCTGAGGTGCAGCCCAGAGTGGGGCACAGCCTCCCAGCCCAGGGCTGCACACCTGGGCTCTGCAAACACCCCGGGCCCCTCTGCAAGGCCAAACCTGGGGAGCAGAGCCTGACGCTCCTGCCTCTGCCCAGAGCCCGCATGGGGCAGGCTGAGGGCTGTGTGGAGCCTTCCCAAGCCCTGCCCACTGCCAGAGATTGACCATCTGGCTCAGAGCATGGTACCAACAACAGCAGAGCTCCGGGAGCTCCGACCAGCCCAGCCCCCACCACTCCCACTCAGCCAGGGCAAGGTGCCCTGGATTTGATGTGCAGTTGGATTCCCAGCAAAACTGGCTACAGGTGTCTCCAGCTCTCACAGGCAGCCCACAGGAGCAAAGGCACCTGCAGCCCTTGCTTCCATTGGGGAGAGATGGGTCTCTGTCCCTGCAAAGTCCCCGGGAAGGGAAGCAGTTGGGATCAGCACAGAAGAAACAGATCCTGATCTCTGCAGAGCCCAGCCCTCTTCCTAGAGGGAAAGTCATGTTCCCTAATGGAAAGGAGACAATCCTTGTGACATCTTGAACAGCTCTGGAGACAGGGATGCCAGACAGGCAGGCACGGTGAGCCAGGGCAACCCAGCGTTCCAGGCAGGGAGGTTTCTGACCTCGCCTCAGGCTCTCACTGCTGCAGTTCACACCTGGCAGAGGCACACCAGCACTGCTTCCCCTCGTGCCCACAGCACAGCGAGGTGATCCAGCCCTGCTGGGCACGGGGCTGCTTTCACAGGCAGCATCGAGCACAGCAGCACTGAGCTCCCCTTTGAATGGGGTTTTCAGTCTCATGTTTGGCTTGGGCTGACAGGACAGGATGGGAAGGGAGATCCAGTGCTGATCCGCATTCCTGAATTAGCCTGGTCCTTTATCTGAGCCATGCCCTCTCCCCCATGCACACAGGGGTGTCTGCCTCCAGATAGGGGCCCTAGTGCTGGAGGAAACGTTCCCACGCACATCCTCTCCCTGCAGCTTCTCAGTTTTACATAAACACTTCAGATAAATCTACCCCCTCCCAGCCAAGGAATGCTCCTTTTGTAGGGGTAGTTTTGGCTCATTCAGCACAGACATTGCCACAGCAAGCTGTATCATAGCAACCTGCTGCTCCTCAGCAGCCAGCCAGCCCCTCAGCTGAGAGCTGACAGCACTGCTGCAGCCCCCCATTATCCCACAAGACCCCCACGGTCTCATCCCAGTGCCAGGAATCACGCTGTCATCACCTGGGACCACAGGAGGAGAAACTCCCACGCCAGCAGGAGGAGCTGAGGGAAGGGAAGCACAAGGCAGAGAACCTTATCTTTTTAATGAGATAAAGGTTTGCTTCACATTCATTCACATTCATTAACTTTCTGCTCCAACTTCAAAGAGCAGGAGTCACCCCTGGCACCTCAGCTGGCATCTCAGCTCACAGCCAGAAGCAGCAGCTTCTGCCCAACTCAGGAGACCGACAGGGGACCCACAGTCAGTGCTGCCCTGTGGGGAAGGAGAGCTGCGTTGCTCCCAGCCAAGGGAATCCCCAGTTTGCTCTGGAGACATCTCTACTGAATCAGAAAATTCTGTTTGGGTGATTAGTCTTCTAGGTTTTGCATCTATTACATTTTTATTGCATAAGAAAAAAAAAAAAAAAAAATAAAAACACCTCCCCCAAAAAACCCATGAACAACCCACAAAAGCCTCAGTGCCTTCAACTCTGGCTCTTCAGTTTTATTGATTATGAGCACTTGACACCTTTCAGATACTCCAGCAAGACACCCCAGAGACCCCCAGTGTAGCACATCCAAACAAACGCATGCACACAGGTGCCCAAGGCTGGTGTCTGCAGATTCAGCCTTCCTTCACTGCGTGAGTCATTCTCCCACTTGGCATCCAGGTTTGCAAGAAACAGGACCTATGTGCATCTGTTCATGATTAAAGAGAGAATTGGAGCAAGCCATCAACCAGGTTAAAAATAAAATTCACAGAGGGGTGGATACAAGCATGAGCAGCTCTCTTTCCCCTTGGCTGGTAGAGCCTGGAATGCCTGGCACCGCAGCTCAGAGATGCCACTCTTGGGTAGGGGACAGAAATACACTGTTTAATCTATACCAACATTATTCTAATCTTCATTTGTTCCTCATTAGTCGTTCTAGAGATAATGAGCTTCACATAGGCACCCTCCATCCAACAATAGGGCATTACAAACCAGGAAAGCCAGTGTACTTGCAGAGCCATGATCTGCTTTGCAAGGGGCTCCCACAGCCCTGCTCTGGCTTAAAACAGAGATGAGCACTGCCAAGACCTTCATTTCTCAGCAGCACATTTGTCTTGGGGGGCTCACTGTAAACTCTCCCCAAAGAGTTTACAATGCTGAGGCACATGCTGCGTTCTGCAGGGGCTGCCAAGAACAGCCTCCATGGAATGAAACAGAAATTCATCCCAGCTTTCTGGAGGGCTGCGCTGACAAACAGAAGAGTTTTGGGTCACCTCCCCATACAGCAGTTCCAGATGAGCACCAGCATCTAGAGATGACAGAGGATGTCCACTCTGCCAGACAGATCCCACCCATGGTCCAGCCAAGCTCTGGGTAAGAGGACAAAGCTGCCAGAGCAGGACCAAGTCAACAACACCAGGACTTCTACAGCCTTCTGTCCTGGCTGGACTTTGACATTTGTCTTGCTTGTGCAACATCACTGCAAACCCCTGAAGGACAGGAAAGGAGGAAACTGCTCCGTGACATAGAATAAACACTCTTCTGGGAAGTGCACAACTGAAAAAACAGCTCATCAGCTTGGACAACTAACCTCTGCTCCAAATTCTTAAAATGCACGTATAAAAATTAGTGAATTACTAAAGAGCCCAGCTGGCATACCTTCAGGATGAAGGGAATGCTATTTGCATAGGATGAGGTGGCATTTTTGGGCCCCTCTCCAGATCTTATTACTGGAAGCCTGCCCCTCAGGAGGAGGCTGTTCTGCTGGATTTACCGGTGGAGGAATCCCCAGCTCAGGCAGGCACACAGTGCTTCTGCCTCACCCCACTCCCATGTCCTGCCTCACCTATGCAGCTACCAGTGGTCTAGAGAAGCTTGCTCAGATGCAAACCTCCCTCTAGCAACTGTGAGGAGCCCCTGAAAGCTCCTTGTAGAATTCCCTGTGGGCTCCTGGGGGAGCATCACAAAGTGTCTGGCACGGGAGGCCTGGGTCTGCAGATGCAGACAAGGAGCTCACCCAACCTTTTCACAATCATGCCTGCAGCAGCTGACCAGGGAGACAAATGGGGGTCAGAAATCCCTTCCTGGCACTCTTGCCACCTCACAAGGACAGCTGGCATTGCCACGACCTGCCTGTCATGCTTTCCATAGGGTAGAACAAGGACTGAGAGTGGCAACAGCTTCCTGCAGCACAGCCAGCACACATTCTGCCCTTGGGGAACACGTCTGAGGGCTGGAGGAACACAATTATCTTGATGCAACGCTGCACATTTCAGGTTTACTGTTCACAAGCATTAGATCCCTCCCCAACCACTTGGCTGCCAGATAAGGTTTCTTCCCACAGGGAAGGCTGGGCCTGTACACTTGCAAAGTTTAATGAAGTGGAGATTTTATCTTCAGAATCCGGGGCAAAAGGAGCAGGGAGAGCAGAGCACTGTAGAGAGCAGATCACCTCCAGGCTGTGGGAAAGGGGTCTGCACCTGAGCTGGGAACAAACCCACTCCACAGAACACCCTTCCTGCTCCATAAGGTCACAGCAGCCAGCAGGGTCAGCTGCTTGTCACTAAAGGCAACACTCCTCAGCACCCCCATAACTCCCAGGACACCCCATGGCCCCACAGAGGCTGAGCCTCTCAGATCTGTAGGGGACAAAGGATGGATGATGCCACAGGGCATGCTGTCCTTGATGCAGAAGAAGCAACCTCCAGCCCTGAGCCACACAGCATTGCAGCACTCCCCCCACACTGTGCACAGCCCAGAGAGGTGATCCTCCTGGGCACTGTCCTGCCCTGTCATGTCTTCTCAAGGTCCATCCTCCACCCACTTCGGTATCAGCCCTTCTGCTGCAACCCTTTAAAGTTCTGTCTGACTGGTTACTGACCTGCGTGAGAATGTGACCCAGCTGCACGTATTTTTAGGATTAACTACATATTTGTGCTGAGGCACTACACAAGCATGCTGGTTTTGGGCTCTCAATCTCAACAGGAAGCATGGGAGGAGCTCTTTTGGTATGGAAAGGGCAGCTCCATGTTTTCTCTCTGCCTCAGAGTGCAAGTAGCATTGAACTCTGAGACAGAACTTGTTCTTACACTTTGGAAGAGGCAGCCATGGCAATCCTGGAGCTGCACACTGGGAATCCAGGCACAGACAGCCGCAGCATCCATGGAGATGCCATTGCTAAACTCAGCCCCTTTCAGCTCTCTAATCTCATCAACATTCCTCAGTAGTTCCCTTAAAAGAAGGATCTGTTATCACAGCCTGTGGGTTCCCACACAGGCCATTCCAAGGCAGACTGTTTGCTGAGTACAGGCAAAGAGGAAGGCGGAGGGGGATTTGCAATTCACAGTGTTATTCTTGTCTTGAAAGCACATCTGAAGAGACAGCGGCTGTGGAGGGCTGGCAGCCACACAGCTCCTCTGCTGTGAGCTGAGCAGGGCACTCCTGAACCTGTGAGCACTGACCTTTGCAGCACTGCAGGTTGTAGCAGACACTGCGACTCTCGACCACGCCGCATCCTGATGGTCCACAAAGGAAAAGTCCCTTCCAGCAGCTTTCCAAGGCAACAATGACCTTGTGCAAGGCACAATGCCAGGCTGGCTCTCCCGCTGAGCACTGGCAAAGATGTCCCTACCAGAAGCAGGCAGCTCTACTCTGCAGCTGGATCTGCATCAGCAAAAGATGCGTTGAGCAGCTCAGTGGCCTCAGGTCACTCACTCCTCTGTCTGCCTGCACTTTGAGGCCACAGGCACAGCAGGCAGGCACAGCCTCCCAGCATGGGGGGGTGAACCAAAAGCAAAGAACTGAGTCCAGGCTGCAAGGCAAAGAACTGAGTCCAGGCTGGCCATTATTATTGAAAACAGAATTAAAAGTCCGCCTAGGTACAGGGTAAAGCCTCAGACCTGCCAGCATCAGTGCTGCAGCACCCTGCACTGGGCAGCAGCATGGCTTGAGCTCTTCTGTCCCCTTGCTTGCACCCGGAGCCAGGGAAGCTCTGCAGAACATGCAGGGCGTTGGGCCAACCCAGTGTGGGCAGCGGGTTCACTGGCAATGCCAGAGTCCTGGTGGGAAATGCTCCAAGCACAGGTCCCTGGGAAGCAGGTCAGCCCTGGTCCCTGGGAAGCAGGTCAGCCTGCTTGCTCTCGCTGCTGAGCACCGCAGTGGCTTCACTTCAACCACGAGACCTCCTGGAGCTGGGCAGACCCACGGACACTCCCTGATCCCACGGGGAAAGCAGTACTGCATTGCTGAGGAAAACCTCCCTGCCCGTGCACGCCTAGGGGTAACAGTGCTCCCTCCCAGACCTGACGCACTCAAACGAAACTCGCCCACTCCTTGCAGAGCATCGCTAATGATCACAAGCCATCCACCCTCCTCCACCTGCCACAAGGAACAAAGCTCTTCCTGATGGGTCCGGGACACAGGCACTCCGGGTCTGGGAGGCACCCAGCCCTTTGGGAACAGCACTCCCAAGCCATCAGACATCCGACTGAACAGGAGTTTCCCCCACCACAAGACACCAGCACTGTGCAGAGGAGTTGTCTCTGGGCTGAGCATGTTCAACCAACAGGCAGCGAAAGGAATTTGCCAGAACAGGAACGAGAAGAGCAGCAAGGCATGGTATTCTCCTCGGTAAGGCTCGCAGGCAGAAGTGCCAGGGCATGGCCACTCCCTGGAGCTGCAACCATGCCTACCCCATGCAGTCGGCAGGCTCTGCACCCCCTCCCTCACAGACAAGGATGTCTAGCTGCTTTTTAATGGAGGCTTTAGCAAACAGCATGTAGCACAGGCTTCCCAGGGGACCGGAGGGATGGGACCTTCCTGACATGCTGTGAAATGGCACCTAAAGCAATTTTACTCCCACGGTCTGTCCTGAGCTGGGACACAAATGGAAACAAACATGAAATGCAACCAGCACCTGCAGATGTTGGACAAGGGGATTTTCTCCTGGGTACATTCCTAGATCTAAGGCACATTTGAGACAGTGTATAGTGCCAGCATTTGCCCTGTTGGAGCACCACAGGTTTCATCCTTGGGAAGGATTCTCAGTGCTGGAAACTCTCCCGCCCCAGAAAACCTTATCAATGGAGAAAGAGTTAAAAGACATTTAAAGAAAAATCAGAGGTCCCAATACAATTTGAGAGCTATTTAGTTCTCCATCATTTCTGTCCACTCTATGTCAATATTCCTCTAATGAGTGTTCCTGCCTGCCAGCTGCCAATGTCACAGCCTGTGCTAGCCACTTAGCAGGAGGGGTCAATTCAGCCCAAAAGGCTGCATTTTCCAACACACTACAATCAGCCAGGATGAGAGGACACAGGGAGCAGACAACACCCTGGGCTGTACAGGGCTCACCAGTGGGATGGCTGAGTGGCCAGGACACAGGGAGTTTTCCAGGCCAGACTGCACTTTCCCCACCACCCACTGCTGAGTGATGCTCAGCTCGCTCTGTGCAGCTTCCAGAGTTTCCAACTGCTTCTTCAACTAACTACGGGGAGAGGGGAATTAATAAAAAAGTAAAAAACAATATCCAGCTCGTCTCTCCAGGTCTCTGCTGATTTCTGGGGGGAATTTCAGTTCCAATTACTTATCTAAGAGATGGCAAGCATTTAAAACAGAAAGGGTTCCTCTCCTGATGTTGGGATTGCCCTTTCTCAACACCTCCCTTTTCACTCTTGCTGGGATGGAATTTATTATGAACAATAAATCCCCATGTGAAAAGCAACTTAAAAGAGAGAGTAGGTAGCAGAGAGAAGGAGAAGTGACCACCAGTACCTGTCCTTCTCCATGGGGGGGGCAATGAGCTACTCATGATCCCTTCAGCTCAGATGGTTCAACTCACTATGGTGCAAAACTTCCTTTGCCAAAGCTCCCATTTATAAAGGCCTCTGAAGGACAGTGGAAATTCAACAGCAGTTTGCAGTCTACAGATAAAAATTTCAGTTTGATTACTAGGAAAAATTGCTATATAGTGCTTTGAAGGATTGTTTATTAAGAACTAGGTCCTGTGTATTTCAAATCAAAAGGAATTTATCTGGAAAAGTACCTGATGAACTCTATCTACAGCAAAGCTGTTAAAAAGGTCTGACATTTTTCATAGGAGAAGAGAGAAGGAATCAAAGCATATTTCCTTTTGGCTGTAGAGATAAATATTGGAAAAGCATCTTTTGTCACAAGGGGAAAAATGAATGTGTGACAGCATCAGATGCAGGTATCAGATACATACTTTAAGGACTTTTTATGATGTCCTTTTCTTTAAAGGTTTGTAAGACCAAAACAAATCATTCAGGAGAATTCCAAAAAAGCAGACAATGCTTCAAACAGGCTTCCACACCCTCCAAAGATGAAGTTTTTTATATCAAATATAGACACTCAAGAGCAAAGCCATCCAGCGCCTAGCAGAGATAACTCACACCATCCCCTTCCAGGGCTGCAGAAGCCCACGGTTTGGAAACCTCCCCCAGCTGCAGGAGTACACTCATGTGCATCCCAGTGCCATGTGAGGTGAGTCCCCTGGGTCCTGGCACCACTTGAGCAGCTTCAAGGAACCCTCTGCAGAAAAAGCCCCAGGTCAGCCAGGATGGTTTCACTGTGGCCACGTCTGAGAGGCTTCAAGCGCTCATCAGCCCAGCACCAACCACCATGTAACAGCTTCCATGTCATAACCACCCCTCTGCGCTTCAAGCACAGCTCCTGGCCAAATGCCAAGAGCCAACACTTCATCCACAGCTCCAGCCCCAGCAGCTGCCCCAGGAGCCAGTGTCCTTGTGGCTCACATCACAGCACACAGCTCGTGAGCAAAGTTAATCTAGTTACCTGTTTGTCTCAGGGAATAAAAATCAGCAAAAGCAAGGTCTCCTTGGTCAGGAAGCTCCTGAAGAAGACTCAAACATATCTTACATGTTTGAGCTAGTCCAAGACTCAGTAAAGCCACTACTCTAGGTAGAGCTATGCTGATCCCATAGCTGTCATTTGATGAATGCAAAATTACAGCAAGGAATCTGAATGAACAACAGGAGAAGAAAGTCCTAGGTCACGTTTTAATTTGCTACGGCTCTTGGACACAGAGGACTTCGTTTGTCATCAGGATTACAGAAATTATGAGAATATGGGGAAAGGAACATCATCAAGCACATGATGTATATTCATCAGCGCGGCACGGCATTCAGCTGCACCGCCTGTACAAAGGAATCCGAAGGTAAATTAGAAAGTGCATGTGAACTTTGTGGGATGCCAATATTCCTATAAGCTCTGCACCAAGCACTTCACTTGCAACTTGTGCCTCCACTGACAGCACAAAGTTTGGGACGGGTCTTGGTGGGTTGGGACAGCCTGTGCCTGAGGCTTCACGCAGAACCACAACTGAGGACACAAAGAGGCAAAACCAAACCATGCCAAAAAAGAGAGAGAGAAACCCAGAGGCTCTGTGCCAGCGGGCAATGACAGGCCAGGGCATCCCTCCCGAGGTGAGGGCTCCTTCCTCCAGCAGCGCTCTCCCTCCTTCCCGTTCCCCTCCGGCCTCCCTCGCAGCCGGGGCCGGTTCTCTCCTGCTCGCTGTCTCCCCACACATCGGTGCGGCACCGAAAGGCCGCGCAGAGCCGCGGCGGCTGCGGGACAAGGGAGCGCCCGCCCGGCGCGGCGGCACCGGCGCTGCCCGA
>VZTN01030634.1:76878-91230 GCA_013400515.1 Erpornis zantholeuca
CGGACAAAGGCCTTGGACAAAGGGGCAGGGCGGGCAGGAATCCCCGGGCCGGCCCCGCTCCTCCGGGGCGGCGGGAGCGCTGCCACCCCACGGGCCGGGCTGAGGGGCCGGAGCCGCGGGGAGGAGCTGGGGATGGCCGTGTGCCTTCGATTCAGGTGGTTTCCCTAAGTTTGGACATGCATTTTCCATGTCTGATGCTACCAATCGTTTCCCAAAGGCTCCCGCCTCTTGGCAGGATGACCCTTAAAAAGAGCAGCAGTAATACTCTCCGGTGTTTAGACTTCTGCTCCCAGCTTGAGCAAGGAGGGCAGAATATGATCTGCATCCCTCTTGTCTTGTTGGGGATCCAACATGGATGCAATGGTTGGTTTGGGCAACCACAGTCTGGCCTTGGGTACCACCACAAAGCCAGAGCCTGGAGTGCCTGTGGTCTCTCTGAGGTTCCTGGCGTGTGCCCAGGTCTGTGGTGAGAGGTGCTGGGCTACAGTCTCCCGATGAGACGGGAGCAGGCTGTGGTCTCCTGCCTAAGTCCAGGGGTGCTGCAGTCCCTGCAGACCTCTGCACAGAGAGCAGTGTGCATGTACCAGTTCTGACATACCCAAGGCAAGGGTGTGATGGCTTCTGCTACCCTTGGGGGATTGTTTCAGACCACCTTATCCTCTGGTTTTAGGTTGGAGATAAGGTAATGGTCCTGGCTAGGTCAGGGCTCTGGCAAGAAGTTGTCAATGTGCCTGCCAATCAGACTTTTCCGATGCCTGAGGGGATGAGCTTCGAGGAAGCAGCTGCTCTTCTTGTTAACTACATCACTGCTTACATGATTCTGTTTGACTTTGGAAACCTGAGACCCAACCAGAGTGTCCTCATCCACATGGCTGCAGGTAAGTGGTTCTTGTTGAGACTCCTGGTTTCACCATATAGCTTCTGAATAAGTGGCATGGGTGAGGAAATAATCAGAATGGGGCTGGACTGACAAAATGTCACCTTGCAGAGATGAAGGCTTCATGCTGACCCCATTTCCCAGTGGCTGGGGTCGGTCTCTCCCAGCATCTCCCAGCTACCAACCTCACCAGGCAGAGCCTCATTCCCCCAGTGCATGCATGATTGGCACAGGCAGGGATAATTTACCTGTTCAGAGGTTTTTCTGAATGCTGGGGCTGTTTGCTTCTAAATCTTTCTCACTGCTGATTTTCAGGTGGTGTGGGAACTGCTGCCATCCAGCTGTGCAAGACTGTAGAAAATGTCACCATTTTTGGCACAGCATCTGCCTCCAAGCACGATTCCCTCAAGGAGAGTGGAGTTGCTCACCCCATTGACTACCGAACGATGGATTATGCAGAGGAAGTCCGGAAAATCTCTCCCAAAGGTGCGATGTGTGAAGGACTTCTGCAACTGACTTGCATTACTTTCAATTGCAAAGAAAATTCTATTTACTTCCAATTCCCTCTCTAGGTGTTGACATTGTCCTGGACCCGCTGGGAGGATCTGATACGACCAAAGCCTTTAACCTGTTGAAGCCCATGGGCAAACTCATCACTTATGGTGAGTGTGAACAAGGAGCCCAAACTCAGGGACTGTGTGATGGTGGAATGGGATCCACACAGGAATGCTCCGTGTCTGGGCTGTCAGGGACCATCACTATCCCTCACTGCACTGTGCTG
The DNA here is from genome assembly GCA_013400515.1 of Erpornis zantholeuca. NCBI lineage: Eukaryota > Metazoa > Chordata > Aves > Passeriformes > Timaliidae > Erpornis > Erpornis zantholeuca. The sequence goes on from VZTN01030634.1 coordinate 78,537, forward strand.
TAGTTCTGTTATTTCATGGAGGTCTTCAGGATGCTTTGCCTTGGTGAGACACTGAAGAGAGGGAAATTTGTGTCCTGTCCCCAGAGCTGTGTTCACAGGCTCCAAGGCTTTACCCTCCCATGGTGAAATCTCTGTTGGAGTAAAAGCTGGTGCCTGCAGGGGAAGCTGGAATGTACTCACGGAGGAATACTGGCATAGTTGCTTTGTCTAGGCTGAGTTAATGCACAGCCTTGCTTTTCTTTTAGAGGATGTGTGGGAGATGAGGTTTGAGGCTACTGAATACTTATCTCTCCATTCCCCAGCCCTGGAACACTGTGATTTTGTCCCACAGACAAAGCCCTCACACAACCCCCAGTGGGATTCCAGACACTTGCACCAGTGTGCTGCTTTGGTTGTCCCAGCCACTGCAGCGTGTGATTCCCCTGAAGAAGCAGAGCTGTAGGAGAAGGGGAAAGCTGTCCTGCCAGCCTGGCTGGATGTCACTTGTAACCCTTTCTTACCTCTGCCAGCGCTCCAGTCTAGCTGCACTGCTGCTGCCTTAGGAGAGCCAAAGAGAGTAGTCGTTCTGCATTTTTGCCATGAGTGCTGATAATCCAAATTCTGTGTCTTGAGGCTGAGGCAGGTGCCTGTTTCCATTGAAGGTCAGCTGGGCAGGTTCTGCTGTGATCCAGTTCTCAGCTCTGTCCCTCACTATGCTGAGTGGCTGTTCCCCTGTGGGTGACCTGAGCTGTTCCATGGGATGCCCATTGCCTCTTGTGCTGTGTTCCAGCTTATCTGTGGCTTGCCTTCTTTTCAGGTGTAGCAAACCTGCTCACTGGGCAGAAAAAGAACCTCATGGCTATGGCTAAAACCTGGTGGAACCAGTTCAGCATCACTGCCTTGCAGCTCCTACACCAGAACAAGGCTGTATGTGGCTACCATCTTGGATATATGGATGAAGAAGCTGAGCTTATCAGAAGCGTTGTAGCCAAGCTGGTTAACCTGTACAGTCAAGGCAAAATCAAGCCCAAAATAGACTCTGTATGGCCCTTTGATCAGGTGAGTCTGAGCTAACATACAGGCTGGCTGTGGTAGAGTGAGCTCCTTCTTCCTGGGGGCTGAACTGTTGAAAATGTCTAATAACCATCTGTTCTCAGACATTCAGTGCCTTATTCCTTTTAAAATATTAAGGCTGAGTGAAGTGGCTGGGCTATTCTGCTCCAATGCACAGGGCTGGCCAATGCCAGACAGTGTCCCTGTGGAGCAGAGCAGGGGCTCAGCTGTGCTTCATGGGCAGCAGCAGCCAGGAAGGGGCTGGATTATGCACCAGACTGGAGCATGCCCCCAGTAGTCTGTACCCTGTAATTAAGCAGACAGATGGGAAGGTTGTTGCTGCCCTTCTAAGAGTTCAAAAGAGCCCAGGCAGTGAAGCAGAATGAGCATGGAAGGGAGCAGCAGGTTTTTCAGTAGCTCTGCTCAGGGTTTTTGCATTGATATGTCCGTGCAGAGTCAGGCTCTTCCCTTGGAAATCCTGTGCTGGGGCAGGACTTGCTGCAGAGGAGCAGAGAACTTAGTGCTGATTAATCAGTGTTCATACCTGAGAACTAGTCTGGTGCAAAGGCTTTGATTCCAGACCTGGCCCAGGTGCTTAAAATAATGATAAAAATGATACAATTCTGTGCATATATTGTGCTGTGCAGCTAGTAGAGGCTTTGTCCTCCTGGCAGGTAGTTCCTGCAGCTCCCCTCCCTTTGGAGAGGACGCTGTGGTGACACACACTGCACCTCCACATTTGTGTGAGCAGAGCATCCTTGTGTGTGTTAAGGTTGGTCTGTGTGAATGCTTGAAGTTTCCTGTGGGTCTTCTGGGGTAGTTGCCCAAGTCTGTCCAAAACACACCTGTGCAGAGGCACCTGAATGCTTGGGACTTGCTTGAACTGCCAGTAAAGCTGCCTCACACTGCTCTGGGGGGACTGAGGGGCCCAGGAGGGGCATGGACACACTCTGCAGTGGGTGGGGGTCTTACCAGACTCCTTTTGCTTCCAGGTGGCAGAGGCTATGAGGCAGATGCAAGAAAAGAAGAATGTTGGAAAAGTCATCCTGGTCCCTGAAGCACCCAAGGAAGAATCTAAAAAAGCAGAGAACTAAGGAGAAGAGATGTATGCAGATTATGAATTCATGGTTTAACTCCTTGATCTCTTTGGGACCTGGAAATGGACAGATCAGTATCTTCCATCTTTCACCAGTACAAGAACATCATGGTTATCATTCAGATGAGGTTTGCATGCTCTTGTTGTGACTGACCCTTTGCCAGATATGCCTCCTGCTCTCTCTTTTGAAGCCTGTTTATTTCATACTGTTTTCTAACCACTTGTTTCTCTACTGAATTTCCAGACTAACCTTATTTTTCTCTGGCAGTGAGGCTGAAGCTTCCAAGCAGTTGGTGACTGACAATTGCACAGCCTGTCACTGCGAAGTCATGGTGCAATGTACTGCAACAACTGCCAAGTATCTCTGCAGAAACTGAGCCCTGCTGAAGTGTTTGCACTGTCAGCTTTGGGAAGCCTGTTCAGCAGAGCATTGGCCAAATGTAGGATGTTTCCTCCACAGCCAAAGGAAAACCACAGCTGGCCTGGTTTAATTTGAGCTGGGGTTTCTCTTCTGTTCATGCTAGCCCAGCTCTATTTCCTCTGCTTTTTGTAGGCCACTAACACAGTCAGATAGCAACAGCTCATGTTGACTTTGCCTTGGCCATCCTGGCAATTTGAAGTCTATGGCATATCGTACTTCATTTGCAGTCACTTCCCTGTGCAGTCAGTAAATACCCTGACAGGCTGGGCTGGCCTGTGTCTGACTACAGAAGAAAAGTTTCAATTAGATAACCTGATCCTGTCCATTTTCTAATTCCAAATTGTATAGAGAGATCTGAGCAGTGTCTGATTCTTAGAGACCATAAGGACTCAACTGTGTCTCAAACGACTGGAACTATTGATGTTGGCTCTGTGCTTTATTATGTTGGGCTCCAAGTTGGTATTGTTAGGGCTTCACCCTCGTGTTTTTATTTTCAAGGGCTGCAGTATTGAATTGGACTTCATTGAGATGGAAACAAAATAATCCCATTTATGCTTTGTGCAGTGCCCTGAGGAAGTGTTGCAGTTTGGGAAGTAAGTTTCAAGAGCCAGTCCTGTGGGCTGGCTGCCCAGTAGCCTGGGCTGTCTCTCCTTGGGGCACACTGGTTAGTAAACCTGTTGCCAGGGTAGCAGTAAGATGATAAAGCTGCAGCTGTGTGTCAAACCTCTTAACCTGCATATTCTGAGCAGTTTTCCATCGTATTCTAGCTCACTTGCTGCAGTAGGGCTTGACCCTTCTTCCCCTGAATCTGTGTATTGGGGCTAAACCCAGTGCTGAGGGTTTAGGAGCTGCCTGGAGTTCTCCTCCTATGTCTAAACTCTGTTTCTCTCCTACTTTTTGTTCCTTCTGTGCATTTGGAAACAGAGTTGTGTAGAGACCCAAGCCCAGCTCTGTGAGCACCTTGAGTCCTGGGTGATGCTGTTCTTCCCACTTGGACCCTGCTTGCAGCCCTGGGCAGCTCTGGTGTTGTTGGTGCTTACTTGTAGGTGTGGGCTTTTGGGCTTCATTTTGGATTTGAAATGGTAAACCCAAGGGCACCAAGAAGAGCTGCCCATCATGGAAGAACTTGAGCTCCAGAAGCAAAACCTTGAGACAAGAATCCTGATTAACTAGCCCACAAGGAGGACCCAGGGCCCAAGGAGGGCAGGTACCTGCTGGGCACAGGGCCGGGCACACAGCCCTGCCACCACCCAGGAGAGCCCATGCCATGCAGGGCTGGAGTTCCTGGGTGGATTCTCCCTCAGCCTGCTCTAGTGGGGCTCCTGTCTGCCAGTGCAGCTTGTGGTTCAGGTGCTTGGGCTCAGTCCAGAGATTTTCAGAAATGCACAGGCACAGCTTCCAGGGATCGTGCCCTGGCTAACTTTAAATACTGCAACAACCCTGTTCCTTACAACCTCAGAGAAGTGCTGGAGCCCCTCAGAGATCCTTGTCAGATGATCTCTTGAACGTCATAAACATGGGCTGATGGAACTCACAAGCACAACTTTTTACCTTTCTGAATCCAAAATCTTGCTCCTTCTTTCAACCTGCCCAGTTGTGCTAATTTAGATTAAATCCAACAGTGTCTAATGCTGCTTTACCAGGTGTGAAAACAGAAGGACTGTCTAAATTGCTGAAACGGAAAGTCTTGACCTGTTCCTCTGAGAAACTGAACTTCACCTTGATGGCAGGGCAGCATGTTCAAAAGGCACACAACCCCGCACATCTTCCTGTTCTGCACAATTGTGAAAAGGAAAAATATTATGGTATGTTTCATAGTGACATCCTCTCCCTGCTTTATTCTGAGTCAAGCTCGTGCTCAGTGCCTTACATGTATGGCCTTGGGTCAGGCGGTGTGGCTCTCACAGCCCGGGAGCCTGGCAGCTTCTCCTCAGACCCCTCTGATGTGCTGCCTCCTGTGCACCACGGGAAACAGCATCTCGGTGCCTTCAGCTACATGACTAGGAAGTCACTGGGGCCTTTTCCATTCTGGCCTTTCAAAGAATTGCCAAAACCCTGTTTTGACTCTTGTTAGCTCTGTTTTGTGAACGCTGGTGGTGTTTGTTGGACTTTCCGTGAATTAGCTGTTCTCTCCCCAGGTGTTCCAGCCTTTCCAGGGCTGATCTGGTGGTTCTGTACCCCCTAGTCCATAAGACCTGTTGTAAAGCCCTTGTCTCCCCCCAGGGCAGCTGTTTGGCTCCAGAGCGAGCCTTGAGCGAGGCTTTATCAGCTGCTCCAGCCTTGGCTCTCTGGAAACAATCTGAGCTCCTGGCTCTCTTCGGGTAGCTGCTCCACTTGTTCTAACTCGAAATTCCTGACGCCCTTATCAAGGCAGGAATGCCAAGCAGTCACTGCCTGTTCGAGTTCAGCACTGGCTATTTTGTGTATCTTGGTAGCAACAGTGTTTTCTACAGGAAGACCAAGATTAAATGTAACCTTGCAATCCTCTGCCCCTGCTCAATGCTCTGCTCTCGGTGGGTGTGGTTGGTTGTGTTTTGGTTTTTTACTTTTCTTTTTTATGGGCCAGTAAGTATAGAACCTATGTAAAACAATTTCAAGTGTCTTAATCAAGTTAACCAGCCGGTTTGTATACTAAGGACCAAAGCAAAAAAACCAAAACGAAACCCTAAGGACAAAAATCATTCCATTCAATGTTGCTTGTTTAAGGCAAAGTTGTGCTACTGAGGAACTGGGAGATTCCTGTACTTAATCACGTGTGCCATTCCAGAAGTGCAATTTCATGTTTATTTTACTGATTGTCTGACTCAAAGGTTGTGCCATGAGGAGTCCAAGTGGAAGTGTAAGGAGTTGATGAGCGGAGGAGGCTCCACAGCCCTGCCTGCTGTGGGGGGCTCGGTGCGAGTGCCTCTCCTGTCATTGCTGCAGTGGCCTCCCAGCCTCGTGCTGCTGCTCTTGGACAAAGTGCAACTCCTTTGCTATCACCAGGGAGTGGTTGCCACATTTTTGACTCTTTGGTTTCTCTGAAGCTCACTTGTGTTGCAAGCTGACTGCAGGAGGGGAAGGTAGCAGAGGTGGCTTCTGCTTGCGCAGAGGAGTGTAGTCCCTGACAAGTGCTCTGGGAAGGAGTTCAGCTCCAGGTTTTGTTTTAGACACCTGTATTAAACTACAATTTATTGGCCAGGGAGAAGTAAGAAGCACTGTGTGTGTCAGGCTTCAGCTGGTGCAGGGTCCTGGCCCACTGACAGCTGCTATCATAGGTGTTAAACCACTCTGGTTGCCTGAAGTCTCTGGTGTGCTGAGCCCTCGTGATGGCAAAGTGTTATTGGCAAGTAGTACATGAGCATGATGTGAAACGTGTTAGACTCTGAGTGAGCCTCCTACAGCATATGGTCTGGTCTGTCTGCATTGTGCTGTCTGAATTGTGTTGACTTGCAGATATGTGATATGAGTGATGCTCATCCTACAGACAGATAGCAAATCTTTTGTTTAAAAAATATATTTTGCTTTGTGCGTGTAACCAAGTTGGACAGAAAACAACTGTGCCACTGCTGTTTACATGACTACAACGTGTACTGCTCTTCTGTCAAATGTTACCATATGCCTTATGTGTTTCAAATGTTAATTAAAAGCATAACAAAACCTTCCACAGTACACTGCTCAGGCTTTTGTTGTCATGAACCCTCTGCCCACAGCTCAGGGCAGGTTAAATTGACAAAGTGCAACACTCCCAGCATGAGAAGATGCCTCTGCTCTCAGGGACAACTGTTAATTGTTGGCTTGAGTGCTGTTCCTGACACTCCTCCTGGAGGGCAGCCATGGTGGTTTTCATTTGCAAAGCCCTGAGCTGGGCTCTGTGCTTTGTGTCTGGGTGTCTCAGTAGCCAGGTGAGACTGGAGTAGGTGCCTGGGCTGAAGGTAAGACAAGGCATGAACAGCCACTACCAAACATGAGATAAATCCCATTTATTTGTCAGCGTAGAGACTGTCCCTGGGTGGCAGCTGCTGTGGGTGCTGAAAGCTGTCAATGTTCTCCTCAAGAGAGCACCAGTCACCTGCTGGCCTCAGAGCAGGTGCTGGGGAGAGGCTGGAGCTTGGGACTGTCTGCTGAGGCCTGAACTGTCACTGTGAAGAGCTGACACTAATGACAGTCCATTTCTGGCCTGGGCTCTGGCAGCAGCTGAGCTGGAACCTGCCTGTAGTGGCAGGAGGTGGAAGAGACTTCCAGAAGCTGGGGCTGGACTAGGTGCAGACTCATGCCCGGGTTTGTGTCATGCTATGGAAAGCCACACCGGGCTCACCCTGGATTCAGCTGAAATAAGCTCTGTAACTGGCTGGCAGGACACACATCCAAGAGGAGCTGGAGTTTCTGGGAAGCACTGATCCATGCTGAGGCCTGCATGGATGAGGTGCTGCTGTTTGCTAATGTGCAGATTTCTGGCTACAATGGGGAATGCAGGAGTTCCTTCGACAAACACCTGCTTCTTCCTGAGCTGTCTCTTGTTAAGCAGTTTTCTCAGCAGGAAAGGAAGGCAAAGGGAAGCCACAGGCTGTGGCTGAATCACGCAATGCCCAGTTTATCCAGAACTGTGCCAACCTCCCGGAGATACTGGGCATCCGGGTAGCCATTCCTGTGGGGCAGAGAGGGAAGCACTGTAAATCCTGCTGCTGTGCCAAAAACACTGCAGGAAGGAGCCCTTTATTTTTGCCCCAACCTTTCAGCAGGGGCTGAGAGTGGAAGTCCTGCTCTGGGATGTTCTGCCACCTGCAGGCCCATGTCATGGGCAAGGCTGTAAGTGAAGAGGGCCCAGGATTCTTGTCAGTGGAGAACTTATGGGTTTCCACACCACTTATGGGTGTGGGATGGGCAAGGGCTTTTGTTCCAGCTGGAGGGTGCCAGGGCTGGTCTGCCAGGCCATAGCTGCCCTGCAAGCTGAAGCAAAGGGAGGCAGCAACTCTACCACTGTGAGAGGGTGGAAGAGCCATCCCTGCCAGGGTGTGTTGAGCTGGAGCCCAAGGTTCTCCTCCTCCAATTGCTAAAAAACCCACAACCATACCCAGAAGCTTAGGATAAACTGGCCCATACCTGGCTTTGCCTCCATCCCAGGAGGTTTTGTGCGGGATAAGGCCCCATGTTACTCTTTCATCTCCATTGCAGGACTTGATCTGGAATGTCAGCCCACGTTCAAATGCTTTCTTCAGCAGCTTTGCTGTCTTCAGCCCTTCCTTGTTGTCAGGCAAGAAGGCACAAAAATTCCCCCCTTTGTAAGGCTGTCCTGGGCGAGGGTCCCCAACCTTAGAACAGGAATAAGACACTTTAAACAATGGTTGGAGTGCTGTACCTCTGAGGGGATTTCTAAGGTTTTGTCTAGCTTGAAACCTACCCTGATGACCATGGGCCCCATGGGCTGATAGTTGTTGCCAACTAAAACCAGAGGTCACACAGGTTATTGAGAAGCAGCAAGCTGCTCTAAAATCTGGTGTGGAGCTTTTTGCCTTCCACAGGTCAATCCCTCTGCTGCTTTGCCTGTGGAGCAGGGAGCTGTGGCTGCTCTTTCCCCCAAGCACCCTGACAGACCTCCCCACATGGGCTGCAGCAGGATGGAGAATCCCAGCGCTGGGTACCTACCCCCTGCACGCCATCAGGGATGCTGTAAGCAAGCTGAAGTGTTGGGTCCCGATAGTATNCTGGCTGCTCTTTCCCCCAACCACCCTGACAGACATGGGCTGCAGCAGGATGGAGAATCCCAGCGCTGGGTACCTACCCCCTGCACGCCATCAGGGATGCTGTAAGCAAGCTGAAGTGTTGGGTCCCGATAGTATCCAGGCAGGCTCTGAGACAGGGAGGAGATCTTCAGTGTCCCCATGATCTTGCAGCTTGGGGCAGCTGAGGAGGATCTGCAGCAAGCTGGCTGCGTATTGTCTGCTGCAAAACACGTCCTGCACAAGGCGTGACCGCAGGGGCCCTGGAAGGTCACACCTGAGCCCTGGCAAGCAGCACACTGGCCCAGAGGGATTGTGCTGCTTTCCTCTGTGAGGCTGGGGTCTCTTCTCTGCTGTGATGGGAGGTCAGGCTCCTCCTCCTGCTCATTGCTCCTGCCCTTTGTGAGCTGGGCTGTTCCCCGGTCCCTGGGCTCTGCTGCAGGTTCCTGTTGGGCCACAGCTGGTGGTGGCTCAGCAGCTGTGGCCTTGGATAGCCAGGTGGGCAGAGAGTGAGGAGCTCCATCAGCCACAGAGACTGGACAGTGCTGCTGCCCCATTGCTTCATTGTGGCCTCCTCTGCTCTTGTCTCTTCCAAACTGGAATCTGTCTGGCAAGACTTGTTTTAGCCGGGTAGTGTCAGGCTCCCCCAGAGCCAGTTTTGTCTTTCGCTGTTCCTGGGACTCCCTCAGGCCAGAAGGACTTGGCTTATCCCCTGCAACAAGGCTCAGAAGGCTGCTTCCTCCTCTCCCAGCCCCAGAATCAATACGGACCCTGGCCTCTTCCTGCCCCCAAGCCTGCTGGAACCTCCAAGGACTGGGGGACCTCTTTTCCTCAATCTCTGGCACCGAGGAAGACCTGAGCACATCTGTAGAGTCTACTTTATTGCTAATGTTCAGATGCTTTAGGGAATTCACGCTGCCAGGAAGGGCTGCATCCAGCACCGGGTCCTGGCTTCTGCTTGGCTGGATGACACTTGATTTCCCTGTACTCTCTGGTCCAGGAGACATGGATGAAGACTTCATGGCACAGAGCCTCCTGGAAGAAAACATGTGGAAGGCCTCAGTCACTCCTGGCACCATCTCCTTGGGACAGGCAAGATATAGCTTGTATTTGTCTTTGCTGAGTCCAACCTGGAAGGATTTTCCTCGCAAGAGGCTGCACAGCTCACTCAGGGCACTGTCATCTGGACCATCTACAGCGAGCTCCGAGTAGCTCAGACTCTGACACACCAAGTCAGGGCACTTCTGCACAAGATCTTCCACCTTCCATTTAGCCTGGACCAGCCTTCTCTTGTCTGCTGCCTGCAGCGTCAGCACTGTGCAGTCCCCAGTGTGGCGCTCCAAGATGTGCACCCCTCCAGCCCTGCACAGCTCATCAATAGTGGCATGGCAGACATCTTTCAGGTAAAACCACTGCAGAGAGTCCAGGCTCATCTCCTCACTCACCCTGATGCTGCTGCTATCTCCAGAGTTGTTGCTTTCCTTTGACCTTGGTAGGGAGAAGCTGTTGGACCGTCGCAGCAGAGGCCTGGATGCAGAGGGTTTGGAGTCTAAAGCAAAAGAGGTCCATGTCAAATCACAGGTGCTGGAGATGCCAGGGAGAAAGTGATGCCCAATGAGACCTGACCCTTTAGAGTCCTCAGGATGCTGAAAAGTTCTGTTTTCTTTGCCCACAAAGGGCAACAGCCCCTTTTGTTCTGTAAGTCTGGCACTTCCTTTCACATGGTTCTGTTTTGTGGGGTCATTTTGCTGAGGGTCTGCTGCTGACCCCAGAACCTTATCTGTCGTAGGGGTGGGAAGCCAATACTGCTGGGTTGGTGCTCTTGGGTTGCTCAGACCAGGAGCATCTGTCTCTGATGAATGTTTCCCAGACAGCTGCACCTGTCCCACTGGTGGAGAGTCCTGATTCAGCAAGAGGCCCTGGGCAGCCTGAGACCTGTCAGCTTTCAGGGCACTGAAGTTGGCAGCTAGCTTGAACTCAGCTTTCAGCTCTGGCCTGCCTGGGCTAAGTCTTGTGGCTGAAATATCCACAGGCACTTTGGCCAGGTGTACTGCAGCCTCTCTGGTGCCAGAGGCTGTGGGGTGTGAGGGCTGGGAGCTGCTCAGCGTATCAACCATGTGTGCAGCACCTCTCCTGGTGACGGAATGCTGAAGGTACTGCTTGGCCTGGGACACATCAACAGTGTTTCCAACAAGATAAAGCTGCTTCACATCCTCATGGCAGAGCAACTGGGGATACAGCTGCTGCAACTCACGTGTCAGAGCCCTGAGCGCCTGGCTGTCCATTCCTAGCCCTTCCTTAGCTATCCTTTCCTTGCACAGGCTCACCTCGAGCTGCTGATAGAGCTGCTGCAGGGCCAGGTGGGCTTGTCTCAAGGCCTCCATGCCCCCAGACAGACGTCCAGATGGCTGGAGGTACAACACAGCAATGCCATCACCACTAACATCCACCACGTCCACGTGGTACTGCTGCAGCACACCTTGGTACTCCGCAGCACAGAACCTCCGCATGTACAAGTAAATGTCCGAGTCCATTGTCAGGGAAAAGTCCTCCAGCTTCCCCAAAAATTCCAGAGCTTCCCCCCCCACTGGGCTCCGAGGTGATGCGACTTCAGCTGCCATTTCAGGCACTTGGTCCCAGTTTGGCAGCTTTGCTGTCTCTTGTGCTGAGGCAGGGGAGTCAGGCACTTGCTGGTAATCATGCATTCCCATCTCTTTGGCCCCACGGCTGGCAGCTGGCAGGAAGATCTTGCCAATGGCTTGGCTCCCGAGGTTCAGGCTGCCTAGCAGGTCTCTGCTGAAGGCCTGCAGCTCAGTGAATGGTCCCTGGACTATGCAGTGCATATTCTTTGAGTCGAAGCTGAACTGTACATTGCTGTAGCCTTTCTGCAAGTCCCTCAGGAGGGTTTTGCCCATGGGAAACTTGCCATAGTCAACTGTCATGGACACACACAGGAAGATCTGCAAGTAGATACAAGGAAGTGAGAGAGCGATGACCAAAACCAACCCCTTCCAGAGGCACAGGAGAAGGCAATTGCACCTGGCCCCTGCATTACTATGACAGAAGAGATGACAGAGTCTTCCACCTCTCTCCCTCAGCATCCTACTTTCTAGAGAGATGGACCCCGACACAGACAGGACCAAAAGAGCCAGACTAAGCAACTCCTTGACCTTGTGCACTTGTCAAAACCTTTCTGCAAATAAGGAATCAGAGGGGGAAATTGCACAGAGATAGGGCTGCATTTCCACACACTGGGAGTTCTTCAAAAAGCCCAAGAAATCCCCTATTGTTTCTGCATCCAAAATGCAGTTACCCTCTTGCCCTTGCAGACCTTAAGCTCCAGATCTTCAAGCATTTTTGGCACCACAGGCTTGCAAAAAGATTTGCAAGGCCAGGCTAATTCCCATCCCCTTGTTTTTGGGGCTCAGACATAAAGACATGAGACATGGCTACTGCCACGGTCTCTTGAGACTGGAGGAAGAGACAAGAACTCTCCAGTGCTCCCTAGACACCAGCATGTCTGTATTCTAAGCTTTCCTGAGAAGGAGAGAGGAACAATACACTACATCCAACTGATGACATGGCAGAGGCATTAACAGGATCCCCCATGTGGCACCAGATGGACTGGAGAAAAGTGCCTGTTCTCTCCAGCCTGACTATCCTTCATTTGACAGCCACAAATGCCAGATGACTGAGCACACAGCCTGCCAGGCTGTCCCCGTGCTATTAGCACAGAAAAAAATTCATTTGAATATGAATGAAAATCAATTTAAGTGTAATTAAGATGAAAGAAGAGAGTGAGGTCTCCCTTCCCGAGCTGTCTGCCAGGCACAGTCTATGTGGGAGCAGCTGGGGCTGCCATGGCCCCCCAGTACCTCATCGGGGCTCAGCTCTGCAGCATGCGGGGTCACCTCCAGTGGGTACAGTGTCCTTCCAATTGCCAGCACGTGGTTTTTCACCTTCAGGGTCCTCTGAGCCACTGGTGGGAAAAGCCACCCGGACCTTCGTCAGCCCAGCCAAGGGGCAGCAGTAGCACCATGGGGCTGGGGACAGTGGGACAGGGGACAGTGGGACAGGGGACAGAGAGTGGTGGGAGAGGGAACAGCAGGACAGGGGACAGCGGGACAGGGAAGGGTGGGAGAAGGGATGTCAGGGTTGGGGATGGTGGGATTGGGGATGGTGGGACAGGAGATGGCAGAACAGGGAAGAGTGGGGTTGGGGATGGCGGGACAGGGAAGAGTGGGGCTGGGAATGGTGGGACAGGGAAGAGTGGGGCTGGCAGGACAGGCAGGCCCCCGAGGGACCCCCGGGCGTTACCTTCTGGTGCCTCGAAGATGATAAGGGCGCAGGGAGGGGACCCGGGCAGCACCCGGACCTCGGCGATGTCCCCGCCGCCGTTGCGGGAGCGCAGGAAGTGAATGGTCAGTTTGTCGGCCACCCTGTCGG